>CABFWB010003451.1:0-31257 GCA_902151455.1 Timema bartmani | reverse complement strand
AAGAACGTTGGTTGGACGGACGCAGGGACAAATGGAAAGAGGAAAAAAATTTTTTCCGGGGGGGCTTTTTTTTTTTTTTTTTTTTTTTTAAGGATGTCTCGTGTTTTCTACGAGGTTAATGATCGACGCCGAGATCTCCTAAATACCTTTCTACCCGCGCCTGGTTTACAGATTTTTTTAAAATTAAGGCAGGCTCACACTATGACATAGCGCTTCGACTATGGGGAAAATTTCCTATTTTGGTCCCCCTGACACCTTGTTTTCATCCAATTTCTTAGAAAATAATGTAGGTAGGAGGTTCACATGAAAACTTAAATTGTTAAGCTATTTTTTGAAAAAAAAAAATAGAATGTATCCATATAAGTTTAAATAATATTGTTTAGTTATTAAAATCATTTCATAAGGCAATCCGAAATTTAAATTGTTTCATGAGGAATTTAGTGTTAAATAAATTATACAGTACACCGCATGGACTTTCTAACTCCTTTATCTAAATTATATTTTATGACTGGTAAGATACGTGGAGCGAAATAATATACATTGTTATAGAAACATAATGGGGGGAAAAAAAAACTCGCATTTCACCAAAGAGTACACATGAAATAATATATAACTTACTGTTACAGAAATATATTATTTGCTCTGTGAATTTTCAACTCCTCAGTTCCCAAAGTTCAATTTAAAAAATATATATTTAAATATAATTAGGAAAATATTGATTTTATTAAATATTCTTTAAAATAAGAGTTGTTAATGTTTTAAAGATTACCACAACTTTACAACGATAAATTTTTTCGTACCTCAAAAGTTTGCGGTGATAGCATCGAAATTGGAAATTTCCAAGTAATTTTCATGAAAAAATTATATGCTCCAGTTTATTTGTAATGTTAAACAATTCCTGGATATACAAATTTTAATCAAAATCTTATTATTATAAAATTATGTTTTTATATTTGCGCCTTCAATACTCTCAATTTTCGGGTTAGGGTAGATAATTCTGAAAATACTTTTATGGAACCATATTAAAATTTTATTACTCTACTAAATTTCAGCCTGATTGGTAAAATTTTTCAGGCTTTAATCCCAGTTACAGAAAGACGATATTGCAAAAACCACTTTTTCTGTTTCAGGGGGGAACAAAATGTTGACATCCATCAAAATCCCGAATTATATTTTTTGACGATCTCAATACTTTCTCTCTCAAAGGGGTAGTGGGAAAGTAAAAGATTATTCCCGGTTTATGTTAGGGTAACAACAAACATTTTTAAGATAATTGTGGATTGAAGCTTCAGAACTGCTATTCTTAGAAGAAATACCCCATTTGAGGATATGCCCCTTCCAGGTAGACGACACCCTTAAGAGGAAAACATCAACGCATTAGTGCACTGTGCCAAGGCAACTTCTTACGTCACAGTTATGATTGAGAAAAACGCGTTAGATCTTGTTTAGATTCATGGTCCGTGATTAGTCTCCCGCCATCTGAGGAGCGTTAATGGAGGAAGTCGATGAAGCGTGAACCATCCATCCATTGGCAGCGATGGTTAGACACACACGCTAGAAATAGAGAAGTGTAGGTATGCCCTTCCTGCCACTGCACAAGGAAATGTTCAGCAGTGGCGGATAGCTCTATAACTACATCCTATGCTGAATTATTATGTATTCTGTCTTTTGACTTGTCAATTCCTTTTGTCAGTGAACTTAAACTGCCAATGCGCCTCTGCCTCCTCCTTGAGCTCCTAGAATGTTCTTCCTTCCTTTAAGTCATCCTATATTTGAATCCTCCTTCTTCCTAAGTTCCTCCTTTCCTTAACCCTTCCTTCTATGATGTCATGCAATATTATTAGTACCGCGTCTTACTACGTCTTACTACCCGTTTGGGTTATACGCACTTACGCTAATGTGCAATGGTAGGGTTATTGTGAGATTAAATGGAGGACCTACAGTTTAACGTGGGATCCGAACCACGGTGGAGGCCAGGCATTCCTCACATTCACAAGTTGTGATTAAAACACGTCTTGTCAGAGTTGAAGGAAGGGTTTGGCAATCAGATAAATCTGTGCTGGGACAGAGGATTGAACCCCGGACCCTCAGCACAGAAGTCTGACACCTTACCCCTAGACCACCAGGTCACCGATGTCATGCAGAAGACAGTTCCTCCTAAGTGTGTGTCAGATCCAATTTGATTTGTACCGAAGAATCACATTCAAAATCAAAATGGTTCTCTTATCACCTACTCCTCTTAGGACTTCCTCTGTCACTGTCCGTCTACCCGATCTTCCCAAGTCCCTGGTGAATAGTCAACCTTATATCCTCCTGTGCCAAAATCTGTCAAAGGTATCTTGGAATTTAATGACCACTTTCTATTTTCATTTAAAATGTTTCTCAACTAATTCCGCTATGCTCTTGACAGATATTCAACAAAATGTTGATATCAACATGTGAAGAAAATTAAACTTTATATTTCTACTGGAGCAATATTATATTTATTTTGTGGAAAAAAAAAGTGTTTTGATATAAACAAAAATGAAAAAAAAAAAAATAACTGGCCTTTTCTCACATTCTCTACGCTCCCATCTTTATGTTGTTCCTCCCGTGTGAATCATCTTACCTGCCATCGGGGATATTCGTAAACCTACATTTATGGGATAGGGAGGTGTTATGTAGAATTTAGAGGAAAGTATCAGCATTTGAATGGAGAAATAGAGTAGGAAACCATTTAGGAAATTGGTGCGTGACTCATCTGAGGTGTGGTTTATTTGTACACCTTTACACAGCTATACCGCGGGTGTGCGGGGTAGGGGGATCCGACCCGAGTTGTAGCCATCAACAGAAGATTCAATTATTTCCTCAAATTGTGATTGTCTAATAGACTAAAAACTCTTCTAATATTAAACTATTTGGCCCAATAAACGTGAAGACTTCAAACACAAGCAGGTTACAGGGAACGTTACTGATGAAACTGATAAACCTTAATACATATGCTACTTTATTTAGGTAGGTCTACAAACTACTGTACGAACAGTATTTTCAAAAATACTTTCATTTTGATTAAAAACCATACAAAAAGTCACCATAAAAATATTCAACCAATTTATTTAATCACTACTTTAAAAAATCGGTCATTTTTGTGTGTGTTTTTTATAGGCGAATATATTTTTGAAGATTATATTTTTATCGAAACTAACTTTATAACCTTTATCTTTGAAAGGCACGGGGACAGAGAAACAATCGTGGTATATCCTAATCCACGTTGTAAGAGATGGCGTTTTAACCGGGGAGTGATGTAGCTAAGATCTCAACATAGCTTAACCTAGGACAACCTCCTGGACAATATTATATCACTTCCAAAGAGCGTTATATTTCTCGTTTACAGATTTATAACGTAACATAACCGTTCTTTTCGATAAATTATTCTCAGAGTTCTGCCTAGTGGATTTTTAATATCTTAAAGATTATATTTTAGCACCGTGTATTACTCCCCGTTCAGCTTATTCGCATATGTACTCATTACTCTAATGTGTTAGTATGAGAAAGGTTGAATTTAGATAAAGTGTACCCACATTTGGATGAAAGCAGATTGAAAAACCATTAAGCATAAATCACCCTTAGTACACCCGACCGGGATCCGAACCCCGATCTCCCCGTAATCGGCAGTCTAGTCTATTTAGAGCATGACGCCTTAAGGCATGCGGTCGCTGAAGTGGGGCTTAATAAAAATTGAAAGTAGGCCTATATACACCGAGGATGAGTTCGAAAATCTCAAATTTTTAAAATATTCAAAATTAAAGCCACAATTTAATAACTAATCATTAATTTATTTCGATACAAATCTCTTTAGTTCTGACATTCCAGTTTTAATCTAACTAAAAATAAAATAAAAGCCTTTACTTAGAAAGCTATCATACCAACATTTTCTTCCTATCTAAATTGGATTCTATAACAGTCAATAAAGGCTACAAAGCAACATTTAAAGTAAAAAAAAACATGTTTCTAAGCTTATATTAATGTTTACTAACCACGTACCAACAATAAAGTATCTCAGTTTACGATCGATGGCACCTTGAAGCAGGCGCATGCGCCACAGGACGAACCACACTATGACGGCGATTTGAAAAGCTGACAGAAATTATTTATGTGACCACCATAACCTTGACACCAAATTACACGGAAATTTTTTTTACAAGGAAATAACAAGGTTACACTAAATAAGTTAATGTGTCACAGGAAAACAATGACACGTGACTTTTAGTGTGCCTAGGGGAAAGGGATGTTTGTGTGTGTGACTTTGTATGAAAGGGTGTGTAAAAAGAGTATTTGCTAAAGCACTGATTTCTGACTTCGTTTTGCAGCACTGTGAGCTGACAAATCTGGGGTACCTATCACATACACACTGCTTTCTGACGAATGATCATCTTGCAGCTCAGTAGAAGGGGAGGTATTTTACCATACGCACTTTTTGGTTTACTTTGTGTCAACAACAAGATGATGTATATTTGCTTCTATTGTACTGGTACTACCGAAATTATAAAGTTGGTGGTGTTGTAAAACGCGGAAAGAAAGGTGTCGAAACGAGTAGAAATGTAGTATTAAAACGGAACATTGTGTCACATACTGTGTCGATTTTGTCTGAATTAGATGCTGATTATTTCTGGAACTACCAACGTATGAATGAAGACAGCTACGAACATCTTTTGCCTGTCGTGTCTCAGTGGCTGACCAAGAAAGGTACCGACCTCTATGAAAAAGGCCATATCCCTACACGAGAAGTTAACTAATATTCCTTGCAACAGGTTGATCATAAAAATATTTTTTTGAGATTTCCCTTCTTTCAAAGCTCGCGCATGTACGGTAGAACATTCCAGAATTTGTGAGCGCAGAAAGATGATTACACGGAGCAGAAAAGCAGTCGTTCAATCAGAAAATATCAAACTCGTTTGATATTCTCGATGCCAGATTTCTGATGCGTGCACCGATAATTTAGGTATATTACACGATCATCTTGCAGAGCTGCAAAACGATGTCAGAAAGCAGCGCTGCAACCTGCTACGTGTAGTGCGGCCTTAATAACCCCAACTGCGGGAAAACATCTCTACAAAGTAACAATGGTCTAACCCGCCTCGGTGGCGTAGTTGGCTAACGCGCCAGTCGTGTTGAGCCAGACCACCGAGGACGGGGAGATCGAGGTTCGAATCTCAGTCGGGTGAACTGGGGGTGGTTTTTCCTAAATGGTTTTCCACTCTCCCTCAAGGCAAATGCGGGTTCGGTTCTTCTAAATCCAACCTTCCCAATTCCTTATCCATTAGTGTAATTAGTACTTAAGCGTATAACCCGAACGGGTAGTAAGACGCGGTGCTAAATAATAATAATAATAATAATAATAATAATAACAATCGTCTAGTAAAAAAATAATGAAGCAGTTTTAGAAACTTTCAACACCTCTTATTACCCTCACTAGTGGCCGTATGTTCTATGGCGTCGGTCTCGACATTATCTGGGCTACCACTGACGGGGAGGTAAAGCTTTGGACCTCAACCACGTGCACTGGAGGTTGGCTTTATGAGATTTTTCATTGTAGTTTTCCCTCCCCCTGTCCACGCTGTAGAGGGCTCCTTTCCCCCTCCCTATCCCTTATTATTAAACCGTCAACAACCTTGGTATTTCGACCCACATGTGGTGGCCACGTGGTCTAACGTGCTAATCTCGCAGTAAACTAGACTGCAGATGACAGGGAGATCTAGGCTCAAATCTCGGTCGGGTGTACTGAGAGTAGTCTTTACAAAATCGTTTTCCACTCTCCTTCCATGCAAATGTGAGTACACTTCCTCTAAATAATATGACCTTCCTAATCCCTAAACACCGTTAGCGTCATTAATACATAAGCGTATAACCCGAACGGGTAGTAATATGTGATGTTAAAAAAACTTCGTTATTATTATTACTGTTATTATTAGCACAGCATCTTACTACCCGTTCGGGCTGCACGCACTTACGCTAATGTGTAATGTTAGGGTGATTGTGAGATGAAATGGAGGACCTACAGTTTAACGTGGGATCCGAACCACGGTGGAGGCCTGGCATTCCTCACATTCACAAGTTGTGATTAATACACATCTTGTCAGAGGTGAAGGAAGGGTTTGGCAGTCAGATAAATCTGTGCCGGGACCGAGGATTGAACCCCGGACTCTCAGCACAGAAGTCTGACACCTTACCCCTAGACCTCCAGGTCACCTAACTTCGTTATTAAACTTAGTGATAGAAAAATTCTCATGTTGATGTGTTCACATGAATGATTTAGTTACTTTTGCGGTGGGGAGCGAGGATGTTATTCCAGCTTTGTCATCAGCTCGACGCCATTACGCCTGATGAGGTTGCATGTGTGTGTGTGTGTGTGTGTGTGTGTGTGTGTGTGTGTGTGTGGGCCAACATGGACGACACGTGAGACGTGCTCTAACCCTTTTATTAGGTCACATACCCATAAAACGTGTGCAACACGCCATCAGGCGAGCCCTAAAGAGGACTGCATAGGAGAGCAATGAGAAGCATTGCAGACGTTTAGAAATCCCGAATTATAAATGAAGTAGCTATCTTTTTTTTTTATAAGTTTTTTCCATAAAAATGTAGGAAAAATTTCTGACCAGTTAAAAAGTTTAAATTTTTAGTTTATAATGTTTAAAAACATGTGTGATAACACACATAAAATCATATAAAACAATTCCACATTATCTTAAAAAGTTCTGTTGTGACCCTATCAAAACATGACTTTATTTTATAGAGGAAGGCGATTTCTCGGTTTCTAGCTCTTTGCTTTAATCTCAGAAGTACACATTTTTGAGCAAAGTATCGTTGATTTTTTTTTTAAACGTTTAGCTCAAACTTTTTTTGGGGGGGCTGGTCAGAAAGAAACCTGCTTATAATTTTCACCTACATCTTGTTGAAAGCGATATTAATGAATATCAATCTGCTTCATAAATAATTTGGTATTTCTAAACGTTTGCATTACGTATCAATGCTCTACCTTGTAGCATAATTAACTTTACATCCATTACTGTTTCCAGCCTGTGGTCTGGGTCAGTTTTTGATTCAAGCCATATATTTCCCACTACCTACTTGCTAGGCCTGCCTTACAATCCATCCTAAGACTAGAATAAGCACAACATCCAGTACTCGGCCGTTAGTCTATCAATGTGAAAGGGTAAACCCATATTTTCGTCAATGATACATTTTCAGCCATGTCAGGAATCGAATCCGAGACCCTTAACTCGGTAGGCAGACATTATATCGACATATCGTAGCAACACTGAGCAATAGGCAAATCTGCCCCACGAGAAAGACAGTAATATATAGCAGGGTGCAAAAGTAGGTGTCTAGAATAGAGTACTGTTATTTTTTATGTATAGGATAGTAATAATATTAATATTGCGCGACTGGCCTACATCATTTGTAGCCCAGTTTTGTGGAAAGATTAGCCAGTACTGATGTACCGTTGCCCAGGGTACGTCCGAATATAGGCCTACTAATCGTACATCCTTTCCATGGAGGCTCTTTCCATGTCCCGATGAGATGAGGTGATGGTGATAGTGAGTATGAGTGTGTGCAACCAGTGGAAGCACTTAAACCTAACTTAAGCCTAACTAACCAAACCTTGGTGACCGTTGGGGTGATTCCCTTTTTGGGAATAATACCCACGGTACCAGCTGGGAATTGAACCCGGAACACCTAGTCTCGTAGACAGGTTTATTGATCACTACACCATGGGGCCAGTTTTATGATAGTGATGTGTACCTTAGTGTAACAGGATGTGTTAACATTTGGGGTAAACAATTTGAACACCCTATGAATTAATGGACACCTCTAAATGAGTGAATTAACATAATTTATTAGACTAGTTAGAACTTGTATACTGTATACCTACTTTTGCACCCTTCTGGATTACAAATAAAAGTAATCGAACTGGTGGTTACACAGTATAAAACATCGGGCTAGCAATTTCTGGATGGAAAGAGGTCAAAGGTTTGAATTTGGCCAGGTGCTTTAGTATTATTGATTTTCCCATCCCCTCTTTACGCTAATTCTCATGCACTTTCAAAAAAAATTACCCATCTTACCTCTATATAATAGATTAAGAGCGTGAAGATCATGCCAATCTACTCTGTGATACAGTCGGCTATAAAATGTAAATTTACACGAACACTATTGCACGTGGATCATTTCTGATTAAACATTAATGGAGATAAATAATTAATTAATAGAAGTTATTATACTGAACTTTATTGAAATATTAATTGATATTTGGATAAAAACTACATTGGAAAGGCCGTTTTTGACCATTTTAGAATGGCTTCATAGATAGTCACTGTGCACAAATCCTTATTAGGTCATAATATTGTAATTATTAACAAGAATACTTTGTCGATCTGTCCCCCATCTTCACCGTGGAAAATTTCGAGTAATCATTCAAATACGAATGTACTGCACACATTTCTAGCATATCGTAGGTGTTTACTTTCCCCTTTTACTCCCATACCTCACGCGCACACACGCAAACGCAGATGCGAGCCGGGAGTTGAGTTGGGCTCCTAAACCATTTTTAAAAAAAGCTTGTATTTAAACGTATGCACTAAAACAACATATTAAAGTGTTCGTAATTTAAATTTAGTTTTAATGTTGATTTTCACGAATGTGTAGAGATGGGACCAACCAACGTTCGTCTCCAAGCCTCTGAGATATGTGATCAATCAGGGGTCATTACAGTTTCTATAGGGTGTCATAGCAATGTACCGACCTTCGCACGATGCTGGCAACATTGTCACATATCGTGCGCATACCTGATCCGTCATCCGCGAGTGGAAAATTAAACCGGGCTTGCGCATCGCATTTTTTTGATCCCCCTGTAAAGTATACTAGATCATCTACTTGCAACAAATTGTGTGTTGCATTGCAGACACACGCAGGCGCTAAGCAAGTCTCCTGGGATTTGCATAGGTCCAAAGAATATTCAAACATAAATTCATAAACGCAAGAAATCAAGGGGGTCTATAAAGTTTCTGAAGCTGTTTGGTAGTAGAAGAACAAACAAGGCAGGAGAAAAATATGAATGTTAAAACAATTTGTGTTGTGACCCCCCTTTATTACATCATTTGATTCACAAAGATCCATTCCACACTCGTATAAAATTTACCTTTAGTTTACCAGGAATTTAAATCTTAATGATCAACCAAAATGTGTTGTTTTTTCGGGGGTGTTTTGGAGGGTAAAATTAACAACCTTTTTTTATTTACAAGTTTAACTAGGTATGGGCTGATATAAAATAGTTTTGTGTCCATTCCAGTAAACACCAAACTAACTTACTGTTAAAGGTTTTGTCACTATCCATCCTAAGCCCAACAACATCTGATTGGCAATATCTCTGCCCCCTCAACAGCCCCCTTAGTTCCGGAATGGGGTCAAACTCAGCGTCGTGAAGACAAATAAGAAGCTACTTGAATAAATGAGTAGCAGCTCCACTCTAGAAAACTGAGATGAATGGCTGGAGGGTGCATTGTGCTAACCACATGACACTCTCTAGCCATAAAAAGTTGGCACTATCTTGACCAACAGACGGTGGCCATTCGATTGGTATAGCTTGATTGCGGGATGATGCCATAGAGCTTGTTATTTTATTTTATTTTTCAAATATTTCAGGTATTTAGCGAGCACTTTATGAACCAACTGATTACCAGCACACGACTTACAAACTAACCTAAATCTGGACCAGGGTCTTCCAATTTAAAAGTACCCGAGGGTCACAATTGAATCCACGAGTCTATTGGAGGATTGCATCATAATTGGCTGAGGGGTAGAATTAAATTGGACTCACGTGGACACACAAGTTATTATAAAAATAGAACACATTAAAGTTTATTACTGAATGAACATCAGTTGAAGAGAGCTTTCGTGGATATTTTCTTAAGAAATCATAACTTTCTGTTTCTCGGCTGGAAATATTAATGTTACTACAGTACATTACTTTTCCAAAAAAACTTCGCGGACCGCGAAAAAAAAAGGCATTGTGGGTCACGCGCAGCCCGTGGGCCACCAGTTGGAAACCCCTGATCCATAACAATCACAAACCTCAGACTGTGAAATGGGAAGCCCGTATTTCACCAACGGTACAAGTTTTATTTAATAAATGTCTATGTCTATTTTACGTGATTACTTAAAAAAAAAAGTTTGCACGCTTAAGAATTTTTGTCTCCTTTAATTATTTTTATTATTATTATTATTATTATTATTATTATTATTATTATTTGTTGAATTTTGCTCGGGTTGACCCTAATTAACATTCCTTTGGTTGTTGGCATCTGCAATGTTTCCCTCCTCCCTACCCCAGCCCAAGGAATCCTACTACCCATCTAGGTTACGCACATTTAATTACGTTAATTAGTTAGGGAAGAGGAATATATAATTTAGGGAAACTGTACCGGGATTTTCGGGGCGAGAGAATGAAAGTCCTACACTAGGCTAGGTTTCAAACCCCAATATATATAGGAAAATAGAGAGTTTCGAATCATATATATTAAAATGCACAACGAGCTCGGTGTAACTTATATATTTACTGATGAATTTTCATTTAAAAAAAGTCCTAGAAAGATTTGAGCACGGAACTCCTGGTTATTTACAGAGATGGCAGGCCAGCCTTTAAAACCGAAGCCTGGGTGCTCTCTTACATGAAATACACCTTTATTGATTTTCGAATTTAGTTTTAGAGCCAATGCTTACACTACAAACAATATATAAGTCACTTAGAATACAGTAATTAGTAAATACATCATTGTATGATAAGTGAAAATGAGAGTTTTGTCACTATATTACTTGTCGTTGCTTAAAAAACTATCTGTGGAACAGAGATAAATATTAAGATGGGGTGCTAGTGAGCGCGAGTTTAGTGTATTGATTTTGCAGTTTTTATAGCATAAAAAATTTTTGGCCAAAATAAATCAAATATTTCTTCTATAGAACCATAGAGTTTAGTTTTTATGCACGTGTTAATCTCAACAGTTTTTGAATGTCTGTCATGAGCATAGCGGCATTTTGGTGACAAACTTTTTAAATAAAGAGAAAAAGTTGTCATTAAATTTCAGGACACCTTTGACAGATATTCAAGAACTGTTGGGATCAGGATGTGCAGAAAACTAATCTCTATGTTTCTATAGAAGAAATATTTGATTTATTTTGCCCGAAAAATGTTTATGCTATAAAAACTTAAAAAATACTGCCTTAAACTCACGCTCACTAGCACCCCATCTTAATGGCTCACTTGGTAATGTATCAAGAAATTAACGGCCAGAGGTAAAACGTGATGTTAGTCATTAATATGGTTACTTATTTCTTGTATACTCAGTTAGCAATAGCTTTGGTAGTGATGGGTAGAACCAGCTCATTGCCGTGATATACAGTCCATTCGCCACTGGAGTGGTGGTAACTGACAGCTAGCAGAAAGTTTTTTTTATTGAAAACATTGATTGAAAGGCACTGATGTTAACCTAGGTGGAAATAATGATTATTTTCTTAGTAAGGTCATCAATCATCGTCAACTGTTTCCAGCCTGTGGCCGGGTCAGTTTATTAAAATGCCTCCATCTTCCTCTATCCTTCCACCATTTTTACTCCTTTAATCGGTTCTATTCTTCTCCTTTCACTTACACACTTTCTGTTATTGGCTCTTCTTATCTCGTTCTTGGCTTCTCTTGCGGTCTTTTTCCTACATACTTAATTTCCGTCATTTTCTTTGGCATCCTTTTTTTTTCCATCCTCATTACACGCCCATACCATCTCAGTCTTGCTTCCTCTACTATCTCATGTACTCCCTGTACTCCCACTCTTACCCAGATAGCGTCATTCCTAATCTTGTTTCTCCTCGTGACAGCTAACATGCTCCTCACAAACTTCATTCTCATGGCCTCCACTTTCTTATTCTCTCTTACACTCAATGTCCATGTTTCTTCTGCATGTGTATCAATGGGTACAAGGTACGCACTGTACAACATTGTCTTACTTTCAAGGGCACTTATTGAAAGAATAAAATATAATAATAAAACTTTTTTCCCGCAGTTTTGGAAACAAGATATTTTATAGTGCATAGAATAACACATTTTAAAGTATAATATTCACACATGTATCTTCTTATATCTTTTTTAGAAGCTCTCGTTTGTAAAGCATTTTTAAGTAAACCACAGACACTACTAACACAAAAGAAAGAAAATATCGAAACGGTTATTTTCATAAGATCATGTTTAAATTATGTAAAAACTGTTAAAAGAAAATTAATTAAGAACAAATTGTTTGTTGTGAAAGTTTTGATTATCAAAACTGATAACAGCTCAACATTTGGACAAATGGTTTGGGCTACATACAGCCTTCACTCACCTTGTGAGCGTGGAGCAATAGTTCTCACAGCTCCCACTGCGAGCGCGCGAATCATTGTTTCTTTTAAAGCTTTTTTAACCGTTTTCGTGGGGATAGGCGGAATATTTATTGAGAGTACGAAAAAGTACAATACTTAGCACCGCGTCTTATTACCCGTTCGAGTTATACGCTTAAGTACTATTTAATCTAATGGGTTAGGAATTAGAAAGTTAAATATAGAAGAACTGAGCCCGCATTTGCGTGGAGATAAAGAGAGAGTGTGGAAGACCATTTAGGAAAAACCCTCCCAGTTCACCTGAACGAGATTTGAACCTTAATCTCCAGGTCCTCGGTAGTCTAGCTCAACATGAAACTAGCACGTTAGCTAACTACGCCACCGAGGTGGCTACGAAAAAGTAAACTAGTTTCACGTTTTTTTGTGTGTTTTTGTTTGTTCAGAGCTAATATAATTTAAACCCAACCCCATTTTTTTTAACAAGCCTAGTGCTCTCATCAACTATGTATTTTTATTCGAATATGAAGTTGGTCCACCCATCAATGTCTTATTCTCTCTTTTTATGCCTAAGATACAAATACCTCGTTACGACTAGAGATAAGTATTTTAGTTGATTAATTGATGATTTTTTTTTTAAGTTCTTTGAGTACTTGATAAGTGTTTACGAATCTAGGTAGTGGGGGTAAGTATCCAAAATAATCGTTGAAAATTGCCGCCTTAAAGTGATGGTTTGTCGCATTTCGCGAAAATATATCTTGTAGAAGATGTGAGGCGCGGCGCGGAGCGATATTAATATGTTGGCCGTGTTGCGTGGGCGATAGGAAAGGGGAAAAAGGAGGGTGGGTATATATCCGCGCCGTGCCCGGATATGGCGCACGCGCAGACTGTCAAACGTTTCCGACATGTGCCATCGGTTGAGGAGGGAGGGGGTGGATAATAATTTCATATGGAATATTTAAAAACAATCTATAAATAAAATATATTCGTAGGACAATGACTTATTTCTATTAGAAGCCAAAATAATCTTCACAAATAAATACCCGTACCGGTGGGCACGCTGACTTAATGTCATGCTCATTTAGTCTGGTTTACCTTTTAAAAGATGGTCCCTGGTTCAAATACTGGCCGGGTTAGTTTAAGGTGTGGTTTTTATACGGTTTAACGTTCGCTCTCTTTCTATACGCAAATGAGGGTATATTTTCTCTAAATATTACCTTACTCATCCTTTGCCCATTAGCTCAATTATATGTAGATAACCCAGAAGGATAGTAGGATGCTGGTAAAACCAAGACAAAAACAATATATTATGCGAATATGTGTGGGAAGTTACTTCCAATCTCTAATTTGATAGCAATATTCATTATTTCTCAGCTGTTCAAAATTTTTTTTTTTTGCAATCTTATAGATAACTCAGAATCACTCTCCACCAGTCAGAATTTCTAAAAATACATCTCAGCTCCGGCCGAGGGGTAAATTGAAATTGGTATTCATTGGTAGGAAGGTCGCCAACTTTGAATGCACTTGGTATGGTTTCCCATTTGGGATTTTCCCCAATATTTTTTTCATCTCATCCTCTCTCCACGCTAGTGCTTACCTTATATTTTCCCTCCAAAATACCCTCCTCATCCTTCCCTATTAGATTGTGTTGTTTTAAATATACCAATTGATTAAGTAATTATTATTGACTGAGTTTTGATGCTACCATGATGTAAGCTGAAATATTTAAGAACTTTTAGATTATTGAACTAAACAGTATTTTATTTAGAGTGATGGAAGGGTTCATATTAAACAGTATTTTATTTAGAGTGATGGAAGGGCTCAAATTAAACATTATTTTATTTAGAGTGATGGAAGGGCTCAAATTAAACCGTATTTCATTTCGAGGGACGCAAGGGTTTATGCATACATACAATATTTTAAAATATTTGTATAATCTAATCCACAAATTTAAAACTATTCATTTAATTAGATATAGGTCCGCTTCAGTGGCAGAATAGTTTATAGTCTGATTTTCATAGGGAGCCCTTTTTTTTCGGAAATTGGAAGTTCATTTTGTCATAAAAAAAAAGTTCATGGCACCAGTCTGCAAGAGAGCTATACCGACAGAACGAATGCTGAATGTTTGAGAAGATAATGCCACAATGGCTAGGGGAGGATTACAATTCGTATTTACACTCTTGGTCCGTTTAATTAATGATGTAAATACAAACTATACAGTACTCCTTAAGGAAGTATTATTGGAAGCCTTTGAAAACTTTTTAGGTGAAATTAATAATTAACCCTCAAAAGTACCCGGCGTTGCCCGTAGTAACCACGCAACGCTTTTATTTGCTTCAAACAGACAGAAAAAAAATCTTGTCATTTTATTAATTCCAATCTATGTTTTAATTAGTTAAAAAAAATCTAATCGAAATTTAAAATTCCGGCTTTGAGGTTCAAATGTTTGTACATAGGGGCTACTAATTTAAAAAAAAATGTCATCCCTCTGCGTGCGGTAGATATTGCGCAACGCTCATAACAAATAAACAAACAAACTCTTAATTTTATGAATACAGAAGAATGAAATAGATAGAAGATAGGAGATAGGTAAATCAAATAGTCAATTTATTCTTCTTCTGTGAATCTGTCCTGAGACAGATATCAACTGGACATCTTCCATTTTCATCGGTCCTGAGCGTCTTCTTTCATCCTTTTGTACCTTCTTCCTTTCTTGATATCTGTTAGTATTACAAACTTTCTTCGTCCTCTTTTTTCCTCTATCTTACCTCCCACGATCCTCTTCATTAAACAATCCCTAGGTAGTGTGTGGTCCAACCAAGACGTTTTTCTCTTCGTTATCATCTCTATCAGGCACCTTTCTTCTCCTACTTTCCTCAACATTCCTTCATTCCCCATCCTGTTTATCCAGTTCATCTTCTAAACTCTTCTCCACAACCACATTTCAAACCCCTCCAAATATCTTTGTTCCCTCTTTAATTTCTACAATACCAAATTTTAGCGACTTTCAATCAATCAATGGTGGTAGTTGAAAATGGGGTTCCTATAAAAAAAAATCAGGGGTTTGCCTTCAATGGCTTGTAGGGAAGATGTCGTGAAGTTATGGCCATCCTAATATATGACACGGATTTGCGCATCGACATTCTGGTTGCTGAGTTTTTGTCACGGCGTCCAAGTCACAAGTAGAGTACATTCACCACCCGAGCTTACGTGGATGAGCGCTCAAAAAGTTACTAGAAATAGTCCCTAGTGTATCACTACGCCAACAGCTGACATCTTTTTACTTTGGACAGCTGTAAGGAAAATATATGGTAAGCTAACCGCAGTAACTTAACTTAACTATTTTATTTATCGTTTTATTCCATTTAAAAAAAAAATTATTCACAGCACTTTCACAAAAGGTCTAATAAATATAGCTTCAAAATGGTGACCGACTAATTTAAACCATGTGATTGATCATGACGCTAAAAAAGGTTAATTTAAAATGATGCACCCACGTAGTTGATAAAAATTATCTTATTCAGTTAAATATTTAGAAATGCGATAAAATATTCATAAAATAATTTATTATATGTAAAAAACAAGAAGTTTCAAAGATTTTCTTTAAATAATTAAATCGGTCTCTAAGCAACTTAAAAGGGTTTCGAAAATATAAAAGGTGTTGTAGAGGCCATAAATCTAACTATACTTCAATAAGCTACTTGCTTAGGCACTGAGAAAAAAGACGTAATCACCAATAATAATAATAATAATAATAATAATAATTTAGCGGATGGGTGCGTTCAGAAAACCGTGTGACCACAGTTGCGGAACTGACGAATAAATCAATCAAATAAAATATTGTTAGTTGTGTTTAGTTTACACTATTTCTCCGCGGAAGTGAAACCTCATTAAGTAGCATAAATCTGTAGTCTACGAAATGATAACGCTATAAACGTTGCTGCTTACATAATTATTATGACCCCCGTGCGTCATATTCTGATCTTCTCTCTCTTTCTACTTCCATCAAAAAACCAGTCCCTCACTATGATCTACTAAACATCAAAACTGTTTACAGCCCCAAAGTCTGGCTTGTGTTTATGGGCAATAGAAATAATATTGTTCTTTAGACAAAACTCATAACGGTTTTTTTTTTGTTTATAATATGCCGTGAGCTGGTTTGGAGTTTTGAGGGCAAAGTAACAATAAAGAATTGTTTTTCGTGACTTATTTTAGCTTATGGTTTTAGAAAATATAACAGATAAGCGGGTAGGAAAGAATGTATTAGTGAGAACAGGTAATTTTGGTTTCTCGAAAAAAAGAAAATTTAATTAAATGTTGTTTAAATTTTAAATCAGATTATTACTATTATTATTAATGCTATGCAAATAATCTTTCACACTATTACTAAATGTAATATTGTTATCCAATAATGTAATGGTTCACTGTGTCAACCGGTAAAACTTCAAACTCACTTTAGACTGGATTATGGATAGTTGTAGTAGGTAGGTCGAGATTATAATTTGACATGTGATCTGTGAGTGTGTTCGTCCTACATTTTTTCCATAGTAATTAAAACACACGTGTTAAACGTGTTCATTTAAAACATGTATTATTTATATACATTTTTAACTGTTCGAATCGTATAGCTATTAAACGTTATTTGGGGCACCAGGTAGAACAAACATTTATGGACTGAGGTGTGGTAATACTTCTATATGTCCACATATGTGTGCATTGTACCATGCAGCTAGTACAGCCTGCACTTCTCTAACGGGGTGTAGTAATACTTCTATATGTCCACACATATGTGCATTGTACCATGCAGCTAGTATAGCCAATACTTTTCTAACGGGGTGTAGTAATACTTCTATATGTCCACACATATGTGCATTGTACCATGCAGCTAGTATTAGCCAATACTTCTCTAACGGGGTGTAGTAATACTCCCATACGTCCACATGTGTGCAGTGTACCATGCAGCTAGTATAGCCTGCACTTCTCTAACGGGGTGTAGTAATACTCCCATACGTCCACATGTGTGCAGTGTACCATGCAGCTGGCAGAAAGAGGAATGGGTGCCAGGGTGGGTTGAGCGAGGCTACCAGCGAACCATACGCCCGCTGCCAGAGGCACGCGTTTAAACGTTTTATTTATAGACACCCGCGGCAGATTTTTCTAAAAAATATTTATATATCCTAAACCATGTCAGTTTTCCTCTCTCACTCTGCACCTGCACTTTTATTATAAACGTAGTAAGCCAAGACTTATTTGATACTGCGATCTATTAATATTTAATTAAAATCACATTTAGGATGTGAACTATTATTTTTTCTTACAAAGTTAAATACTTTTTAAAATCTATTTATAAAAATCAAGAGTATTTAGAAATCAATTTTAATTTTATTTATTTAAAAATACTTAAGTAAAACTCTTACATTTAATAAATTGATTGTGACGTAATTGTATAGGATACATTTCCATCAATGATGATAAAAACTAATTTTCCTCATTCACGTGGAATCAAAAGTACCATATACTCTTGACTCTTGAAACTCGTTACACAGTCTGCCATTAGTCCTACGACTAGTCGAAACTTTTAAAAACTACATTATAATATCAATTGTAAGAATGTAAAATGTGTTTATATCAAATGGGGCAAAAATACCAATTTTATTACAAAATCTTTCGTTTTCACAAAATTAATCTACGTAAAGGGTTCAAACAAGTTGTTAAATGAGTGTTTAAAATGAAGCTATTTATTTTCATGGTTTATTTGTCTTAATTTAAGCAATAATTAAACAAACCATTATTTTGTAAAAATTGTCTTAAAAATTCTTAAGAAAAAATAAATCAACGACTTTTATATTTATCTTATGGAGTAACAAATGTCTAAATCTTATCTATCTATCTATCTATCTATCTATCTATCTATCTATCTATTTATCTATCTATCTATCTATCTAGAAGTTTTACTCAATTTATACTTCATGCCGCAATGAAATTCAATATATATATAAAAAAAATCTTTGATTATATTAATAAAACCATTATATATATATATATACTATTTGACTATATCTATTAATAAAACCATTATATATATATATATATTCTCTTTGATTATATCCATTAATAAAATTAGATACATTTATATTTAAAATTTTACTCATCTACCCTGTTCTTAAAAAATTAACTTGCCAAATATAAAGCAGTATGCATACACATAATTAGTTTTTTTTACATTAAGAGCACTAGTAGGAAACTGGTCAAAACCACAGTTAGTCGTGGGTCGTAGTTTTTCTTAAAAAGGGCTAATTTTTACTGTCATAGCTACCACTTTCTTTTTAGAACAATACAAAACCCAGACGATTCCTCTTCGTAGGATAAACTAACCAGGTGTATATAAAAATAGTGTTAAGTTACAATATACTGTAATTACCCAGCCAAATACATGACATGATAAAAAAATATTTCCTATTACAATAATATGTGTACATCTTTTAAACATCAGTTTTTCCACAAAATAATTCTGTATATTATTTTGTTCAAGGGGATGCAGGTTGGGATGCAGCCGTCTCATAACCTCTCGTCTCTCCCATTTTGGATTTACTCATAGTTTTAAGGTTTATCTATATTTCTGAAACACTTATTTGAAAATATATTACACATTTTAAAAACTTTATGCATATAACATATTTTCTGGCATATTAGTTTGTAGCCTATACAATTTTTAAATGAGTACCATAGGGTTTTTATTCAGAGATTTATTCACAAATAAATTATATTCTGTTGAGTGTAGATGAAAAAACTATAGTAGGTTCTTGGGTGACCTGGTGGTCTAAGGGTAAGGTGTCTGACTTCTGTGTTGAGGGTCCGGGGTTCAATCCTCGGTCCCGGCACAGATTCATCTGATTACCAAACCCTTCCTTTACCTCTGACAAGACGTGTGTTAATCACGACTTGTGAATGTGAGGAATGCCAGGCCTCCACCGTGGTTCGGATCCCAAGTTAAATAGTATGGTCCTCCATTTCATCTCACAATCACCCTACCATTACACATTAGCGTAAGTGCGTACAGCCCGAACGGGTAGTAAGACGCAGTGTTAATATTAATAATATAGTAGGTTCTTGGTAGGAATAGACTATTTAGAAATACAAATCGACATAGGACCGATGGCTTTGCTTCTCCTCCAAAGAAAGACACGCAATGGATTTGTATCGCTTAGGGAACAAAAATTCCTCGACCCCCCACCCCCCGGGTCTACACCCACGAACATTGGGTTCTGAGGCGAGCACTTTACCCCAAGACCACTGAGGTCGATAACATAACGTACAATATATCAAAAGCTATAGCTTCATATCACGTGACTTGACGTATGAATACACGGAATTAGATCAAGATACTTTTTGTTGCTATCAGGAACGATTTTATTTTCTATAGGGCCGCTTCTTACTACCTATTCAGATTATATGCCTATGCAGTCTACTAATTACGCTATTGAGTTAGGAATGAGGAAGGTTGAATTTAGAGTAGGTGTACCTACATTTGAATGGAGGTTGAGCGAAAAACCATTTAGAGAAAACAACCCTCAGTACACTCGACCGATATTCGAACCCCGATCTCCCTGTCATTGACAGTCAAGTCTATCGTGAAAGTGGTTGGTGCCTTAGATCATGTGACCACCGAAGTATATGAAAAAAAATTATTCCTATGAAAATTGGAATATGATTTTATTTTAATAAAACTAACCCAAGAAATTAAATTTCACAAAATAACCTATTATTTTAGTTGAATTATTATAATAACTGATTTAAAAAAATTATCACCGCGTCACTAACTGTTCAAGTCATACGTATATCTTAATTATTAAAGTTTATTTTATATTAAAACATATAGTCGCACATGCTATTATCAATTTTTATTGTATTTCATCAATATTTTGTTGTTATTTTAGAATGTTGGGTTCCTTAGAACATGAATTGAAAACACTGTCGTTTCCTGGAGCTATATCTTTCAACGAAAGTCTCCTATAATTACGTTAGTGATATAATGACAACGCAAGAACTAATTAAACACGATAGTATAACCTTTTAATTGAGTATGAAAATAACTATGTGTGGATGGCATACAGCAGCACCTTATTATGCCTAATTAGGAGTTCACCAGCTCATTATGAATGGACAATAGGGTATCAACGTGGGCGGAGTTCATTCATTTGACCCTAAATAGCAGTATCAATTATAGTAATGGACCATTCATGAACAGATAATTGCAGCAGGAGGACTTAATGTGCAGTAGTATGGTTTTGATTGGAGGCCCAGTTATAGTTAAGGGAGAAAATTTGATGTTTTATTATTTATAAATACTTATTTATAAGTTTATTAAATCTAAACCATCAGAAATCAAATACATAGCTACACGTCCATTATTTTTAAAAAAAAGCTCACACCAGCTCCGAGGGGCTCTCAAAAGTAAAAGGTAGCATATAGAGTTATAATGAATTAAAATTGGATAGTGCCTTTACGGGCTGAGGATAGCCCTTTCCTTTGGGGTATGGCGGGGGAAAAAAATCCATAGCACATAGCGGCCATTGATTATGATATCATAGTCAATGTAGCGGCATAATATATTAACAAAATAATAATAATAAAACAGTAGATAATGGACCCCTCCAAATTCGAGGGGGAATTCTTGTACAATAGATAAAACCATGATTAGATGAAAGCCTAGATGCTATGTTTGTTCTAAAATTAAGTTAGTTTGAAGGTCATGACCTAAAAAAAGTATTTTTTGGTTTAAAAAGCGCACGTTAATTAAAACAAATTAATAATAAAAAACAGAAGATCCTTAATCTGAATTAGATTAACCATGCAATAAGAGATTTATATTATTTAATTATTTATTTAAATATACAGTACATATAGAAAGTCCTGATTCGTGAAGTGCTTTAAATTTTTATTAAAACTTAAAGACTTGTAATAAATGTATTTAAAAGATGACCCTATTAAACGAATATAAAACTTCCTCTATGCTTCATAGCCAGTAAATAAATTTACACGTCTTTGAAGAAGCGGTCTAAAGTTATAATAATGGATCAATGAAACGCTCAGTTCTTTGGGATTTAAAATCTATTTTAATTTATTCTGGATCGATTTTGAGACATGAGTTTCTGCGAGATTGTTTGAACGTATTTATAATAGACTAAACATTAATGCTATAGCATTATGAGTGATGTCATACCCCGGTTAAGAATGCTAATACAAATGAAGAGTGGTAGCATTACGAACACTGCATTGTAGTTCATAGTCATCACGAGGTCTAACGCGCAAATAGCCTCCGAGTATTTAGTGTTAGAAAAGATTCCTCGTAGCCATCACATTTCTGTAGAAGGGGTTTAGGTGAGGAGTATTTACGCAGTTTTAAGAAACGTTTAAATTGGCAGAACATTCGATTTTAAAAAGTTAGTGTGGATATTCTTTTTTTGCAAAGTTCTGGGACTAAGCCACGCTCAACTCTATAATAATAAAAAAAATACCCACGTTTATGTTGGAATTGGAATCATTATGCTGTATTTAGTACAGTCATTCTCTCAATTCTAGAAACCAAAGAAATTGGCAAAACATCTCATTTTCGAGAGTTTGTAGATGTAAATACAGTTTTCTTTTTTAAGTCCAAGCCCCGCCCCCTTCAAGCTCCGGCCAGCCAATCGCCTTTCTATTCCTTGTAGTTGTGCGCTATTGCCACAGGGGCAAGCTGTCGCTAGTGTCGTGTAATGTTGTGTGAGCTGCATGACGACACAGTCGTTCCCAAGTTGTGGTTTTAAGAGTGCGTGTTGCATCTTCGCTCGGAGCGATATTCATCTCGTTTAATCTGTCAGTGCATTGTTGACATTTAAACAAAAGTTGTAAAATAAGAATATAAGTTTGATCAACAATCACTAGTAGTGACAATTTTAGTTGAAATACAGCATGTCTCTGTTGTATTAATTTTGACATATTTAATTGTTGATATCCTTTGAGATATTTTTAGCGGGTGATTCTATGTACATCTTGGAACACTTTTAACTGAACAGAAGTGAAGACTTGGTGTTGAGACACTTTTGAATTGTTTTTATAATCATGATTACTTTAGTTTAATTTGTGTGTGTCTGAAAAAACAAAATTTAGCTAGGCATTCGAAAGATTTGTCTTTATTACGGTTATAGGAGAACTGTATTTGTGAGTATTGTTGCAAAACACGTTACAAACACTGAACTAATTAATTGGCTTGCATTTTGAACTCATTGACTATCATTAAATATAGTCGTGCTTATTTTGATGTATTGCTCGCGCACCTCACGCGTAAATAAAAACAATTTTTATTAAATAGTACTGTGCCTGGTGCGTAATATTTAAGGATATAGCCTATTTTGAAAAAAACTTGTCTCATCAATTTGTTGGTGCAACAGAGAGCTATTTTATGGTAAGTGAACACATTTAAATAATATAAATCTTGAGTGTATTTTTATTGCTTTATTGTTGATTGGCTATTTATTAGCTTTCCGCTCAAAAGCGTGATGCTATTTAGAACAAAGTTTTTTCTTAGAAGGCTGATCTGATATTTAACTAAACTTCAGAAAAAGGTATTGATATTGACTTTTTCATTAAAAAATGATCACGGGTAATTGAATTTATTCTTTTATTAAAAGTCACGCTAGCATGCGATCATGTTGGAACATTATTTTGGTAGCTATACTTAAAATAATAATAGTATTAGCTTAGTGGCGTTGTATTAAATGGCTATATAACCATTGTAGGTAAATAATTATGTGCGATTGTAGTCGAACACAAGGAAATATTAAGCCAAGGGGACAGTTTTATAACTGTATGATCATTATGATGGCGTCTAGAAGTGGACATAATAATCAAATAAAACTTAAATCACCCTAACTTACTACCGCAAAAGGCCTGATTAATGCACGAATTTGAGGTTTACAAACAAAAAATGAATATTAAGCTTTACATAGTTTATGCAGGAGTCTACAGATGGGTATAGTTGCCTAACAATTTGATCTAATAGCTTACTAGCACTCTTCTTTATAAGGTTATGATATTCATCCTATATACTCATAACAATAAATTATGTTTATGTTGGATAATAATATAATTATTGCTTCAACCGATAAATACCAATCTTGGCCTGGTGGTAATTGCAAGAACTAAGCTTAGAGATATCGTGATATTATCGCCTTATAAAATATTGGTTAAATTTTTTATGGATTTCACGAAAGTAATAAATCGTAGTTGTCATTTCCAAAGCTATCATGCTATCAAATCTTCATATCTATTCATTCCGAAACATAACCTAACCACAGACTATTCATAAAAAAAATATTACTTCCGGCAATCACGTATTAGTCTCGTATATATTTTGGAAAAATCCTGTGTGCATATAATTTGCATCAGATATAATCCCCTCGCTTATATTTATTAGCGTTGTGTCACGATGATTATAGTGGAAGAACGTGTTTTGAGACACACTGCGTCGTGATTTTAATGGGCTGTAAATTGATCGTACTTAGTCTCGCGAATATCTTCTTCCCGACAATTTTCCGTACCACCGGCACAACCGGTTTCGCGTGCTGTTGCCCCCTGTCAATCGGCAACACGCGCTACCTGGGTAAGTTCATTTTATCAATGAACTGCTCTCCTTTTACGATAGGAGTCGAAACTTATTGGTGTCGTTAAGGGTGTAGAAAACGCTTACGCTGATGTAAAAAAAAAAAAAAGAATGGTGCGCAACGAGGGCGGGATTCTTTAATTTTTTTTCTCTGTCATATTATTATAAATTTAATGTATTTTTTTTTAGAACTTAAAGACACAACATAAGAAAATTTCCGATTATAACAAAAACAAATATTGGGCGCTTCATATTATTTTTTTGGTGCACACTATTTATAATGTATTAAACAAAAAAAAAACCTAGCTTAATTTAGAACCTTTCACACGCGAACAAAAAAAAATCCGCTATTTTTTTTAATAATATTTTTTATTAAAAGTAATGAAGTGATCAAGACAGCCTGATAGGATATAACTCCAGGACCCCGCTTCAAAATAGTGCAGTCATGAATACAAGGTTCCTCCGTGAATTAGGTTAGACCCGCTTCGGTGGACGCATGGTCTAAGGCGCTACTCTCGCGGTAGTCTAGACTGCTCATGACGGGGAGATCGAATATACAAAACATATTTAGACACAGAAAAAAAATAATTCATACCCTAGGTGCGCACTATTGCCGTAAAAAACATAATTTCTTTGTAACAGAGCAATACCCAAAGGCATTATCATTGACAATCAACCCGCCTAGAATCGTGAAATACCGCTATTAAGATCAATTATTGTTCGTAGGTTTTCTTGTATTTAGACAGTTAATAATGTACTCGCCCTTGTACAGGATGACGTAGCACAATATTATTTAACATTGCTTTAACGGCGAATAGTAAACAAAAGGGGCAACTTAAAATACAAAAATACATTAAAACACGTCAATGACACATTCATTCTTAGTTATAAACTTTTCTAACAAAACCAAACCTCATATTTTATGCGTCAATAAATAAAAGGTTGATGAGTATTGTTGTTAAAATAAACTATTAAAAAGTACTAGCTACAAATGAGAATATTCCCGGAACATTTTATGCATGTATGTGTTATCTTTGCTAAATCAAAAATAAAAATAAACCTTTGTGATAGAAAAGGGGGTATGAAGAGGAAACAATGTATTTTACTGTGAAATATAGTTAATTAATTACTGAAAACATAACATATATTAATCAAAAAAATGGGGTGTGGCTGTGTCATGGACACGGCCGTGTGTTGTACGTGAATACGTTTAAACTTCAACGAACATCGTAGCTTCTCCGAGTCAAAAGTTATGCTAATTGCAAATCTCGATACGCAGCAAAATAACCTCAAAATGGCGGCGCTTCCCCCTCCACCACGCGCGATGCGTCACTGTTCTCGCTTATCGTAATGAATTCTTTGATCCTTTAGCTATCCAGTGGTATAATTTAATTTTGGATGTAGACTAAAGATTCGAAACTACAACACCAAACTGTATCCCCCGATTTTGTTATCATTAGGTTTTTTGGGTTGCCCCCGTATGGTAGCAAATTTAAAGACTTATTCACGTCAAAAAATATGTATAGCCCAATTCTTTGTGTCTCGATTGTGAATAATAATGTGTTTTGGTAGGCTAAATGCTTTGTTACAAAGAAACCCCGTTTCTTACTTCCACTGTAATCTTTCTATAATCCCTACCCCTTTTGTTCATTTCGTACATTTACTAAAAATTATAAATCTATAACTTAAAAATGAGTTTGAATCAATTTTTTAATGGCAGCTAAGTTATAGGGATATTTTAAATATTTCTTTTTCACTGCATCTTGATACCAATCCGGGCTATCCAATTTTAATTATTTTTATGGGTTAAGGATGAGGAAGGTCTAATTTAGAGGTAATATAACGGAAGGGTGGAAAACTGTTTAACTAAAAAAAAACTCAGTAAATCCGGCAGGGAATAAAACGCTGATTTATAGTCATAAGTTCATCTTACACTTAAGATTAAATACTGAGACTCTATAACGCTACATCATCCAAAGATGAACATTCTTTTTCAAATAAACATAATTTCGCAACGCGAAAGTGGATTTTTACCTAGGAAAAAGGCAGGGGAATTTTCATTTTCGACGGACCACAATTTTCACCCGAGTTGGAGGGCACATGTACTAAAGAGTCAAGCTCATCTAGTCTGTCTGGTTTGTCGGTGACGTAGATCTAAGGGTTCGAATCCTGGCCGGGTGTACTGAGTATGTTTCCCCCCCACCCCCTAAATTGTTTACCCCACTATTCCTCCAAGCATATACTGGTACATTTCTTCTGAAAAAGGAATCTACCTTCCTCATCCCATCCTCTTTTCCCCCATTGGTCTAATTTAAGGCGCATAGCCCGGACGGGTGGCAAGGCGTGGAATAAAAAATAAATACTCTATTATTATTATTATTATTATTATTATTATTATTATTATTATTATTATTATTATTATTATTATTATTATTAGCACCGCGTCTTACTACCCGTTCGGGTTACACACACTTACGCTAATGTGTAATTGTAGGGTGATTGTGAGATGAAATGGAGGACCTACAGTTTAATGTGGGATCCGAACCACGGTGTAGGCCTGGCATTCCTCACATTCACAAGTTGTGATAATACTCCTTATTAAAAAAAAAAAGAACTAAACGCTCGATAAAAAAAAGTGCACGCGTGTTCGTTTTGGCAGAAGCCAACCGACCAGAGTTTGGTGGACGTCCCTCGAGGTAGTAAGTGGTGTGTGTGCGTGGTTGGCTGTAGGGCGCCAGATAGCCGGCCCGGGGTGCAAGACGGGGTGGGGGGGGTAGAGCCCCCGGGGGAGAGATATACACGAGGGGGGGGGCGTCGCGTCGGTTAGCGCACTTTGACGAAAACCACACAAACACACGCACGCACGCAACATACGCAAGAGCTGTCTGCCCGGACTGTCCGTCCGTCCTTCGTCTAATCTGAAGACAGTGGACCACGTCTGGTGATCTCTGATGGTCAAACATAACCTCACTTAGCTTGACACGTTTTTTCTGTATCCAAAACTTAACTAAAATTTAATATAATCTTTTTCTTTTAACTAAACCATAGGCCTTTTTAAAATCAACGTATAATTTATGAACCGTCATATTGTATTCCCAATAGTTGCCGAATAGTAAAAATCTTAGCTATTTTGTCGAAATTCACACTGATGATCGCCAATTATTTCTTCTGCTTATGGCGTCAATCTCATTAAAATTATGTTAGATAACATTTTATAGCATGTTGGTAATAGTGAGATACCTCTATTGCACTCTGTTTTATCCCCCTATTTGAAAATGGGTATTATAATACCTTTCTTCCATTCTTTGGCTAATAACTAATGGTTGCAAATGGATCATAGCAAAATATGAATAGCGATAACTACATTTAGTTTTTAATATAGCGATGATAATGATATTATAATACTACTTAATGCCCCCTACAATAATTTTCAATTACTTTTTAACTCAATTCTATTTTGGATTTAAATGCGAATTGCATAGAAGATTACATATTGCAATCCCGAGGTACCTAACGTTGCATCTTCAGTTCTAGCAGATAAATATTTAAATATAATTATGAAACCATGTAACTCATACCCTAACATTTTTCTCTCAACTTTTTTTACATATTTGATTGAAGCATTCATGGGATTATCAAGTCTTTAATTTTATTTTTCGCTACACCTATTTGAGGAATGTCTCGGAGTTCTACTGGCAGTTGATTGAATAGGAATGGTGCATTTTAGTTAATGTTTGTTTAGCATAAGCAACTTGAATAATTGCCAATTGTATACACTTCTTTGTTAGGTGCTGAGCGGGTGCTATGTGAATCATGGTAAATTTCTTTGTATTTATTTTAATGGTTATATCCTACCACGAGGTTATATTCGCATAGTTGGCTTAGAAGTAGGATTTTATGTTGAGTGAATTATGTTTGTTTTATCTATAGAGAAACTGTTTCCGTGATGAAGTGCAATGCACCTGGCTACGAGCCTAGGGGTCCCGGGTTCGATTCCCAACTGGTACCTTTAGTATTTTTGCAGAAAGGGGAACTACCACAACAGCCACCAGGTTTTTGTTAGTTAGGCTTAAGTTAGGTTTAAGTATTCTGAAAATTGAAAAACGACACCTGGACACGGGAATTGAACCCAGGACCTTTGGCTTAAGGTCGGTACATACAGAATGCTAAACTAAGCTAGGCTAAACTATGCTGTGCTGTGCTAAGACTTTGTCAGTTTGGTTTCACACTCATTGCTAAGCTAAGCAATGGTCCCGCTTTTTCCTCCAGAATTAAGTGTTGTTTCTTTCTGGTCTGCTCCAGTAAAGTTTAGTTACGATGGCGTTCTCCAAAATGTCTTGTTTGAGCTCATGTCATAATACTGAGTAAAAAAAGATGCTGCTGTTAGCAGCTGTTTTGGAAGATGAAGAAAATTTAGGAGGTGGAGATTTGGCTTGTTCATTTAACGCTTCCATTTTAATAAAAAAAATGTTTATTAAATATAAAACCTAAACAAAATATTACTTAAATACACGTGAAACAAACTGAAAACAAAACTTCAACACTTCTTTAGTTTATTTTCACCAATCCAGCACTGCGTCTGTTCAACAGAGAGACCAAGTTGCGTTATGCGCATGCGCAACGTAAGATGGCTCAAGATGGGAGATGGAGAAAATTGCCCGGCCAGCAATCGGAAAAAACATAGCGCGGCGTAGCAAAGTATAGCTTAGCTTAGCTTTTTGTGTGAACCAACACATTTAAATATATATATGGTCCGCTATTTTTCTAAAATGTTAGCAGATTAAATCTTAGCTTAGTTTAGCGTTCTGTGTGAATCGACCTTTAGATTCCCGGGTCCAGGTGTCATTTTTCAATTTTCAGAATATGATATCTAGATGGAGTAATCCTCACTAAAAGCACAAATAATAGCTTTGACTATTAGAGCCTCCATGGAAAGGATGTACGATTAGTACATTCGGGCGTCCCCTGGGCAACGGTACATTAGTACTGGATAGTCTTTCCACTACTGGGCTACGAATGACGTAGGCCAAACGCGCAATATTATTATTATTATCATTAGGGAAAGGGTTGCTCTATTTTTTAACCTTCACTTCTATTTGATCAACAAAAGAAGCTACAGCGCTCGCTTTTCCATTTTACTAAGTTATAGAATATGATAGAAAATGATAAAGAAGTGGAGAGAGAAATAGAGAGAGAGAGAGATGGAGATATGAAAGAACCCACTGCATCAGTTCTTTGTGACACGTGTTTAAAATTTTTGTTTTTGAACCTACCGCTTCCTTAGTGTCACCTATCGGAAGAGATTACCTTTCAAGACGAGATGAATGGCATATATGATTGAGGGACAAATAACTGTAATCATACAAAATAGTTTGTTTCTTCGTGTCCAGCTGCAAGATTCCGTGAATCTCTATCACAAAGGCCATTTCTAACTGGGATCACGCTACAGGACATTACACCTAGAGGTGAACATTTTCTGCAGTGGTGGTTTGCGGTGGAGGGGTTAAATGGTAGAAGTGACACTTAGAACCTATAACACTTCAAAATATAGTGTGTTAAGAGACGTGGGTAGATAGGAAGCACGGTGGATAGGATGTTATTTGAATTAACTTATTGATGACAAAAAATTAATATGATTTATTAACATAACGGGTCTACAAGGGCTCGCATTCATTTGTTTCTTTGCTAGCCGACTTTTTTTTAGTACCACGTATTACTACCCGTTCGGATTATACGCTTATGTACTAATTACGCTAATGTGTTAGGTATGAGTAGGGTTGAATTTAGAAGAATTGCACCCACATTGGCGTGGAGTGAGAGTGGAAAACCATTTAGGAAAACCCCCCTCAGCGCACCAGACCGGGATCAAACTACGATCTCGCTATCATCCCTGTCTATTGCGAGAGTAGTGCGTTAGACCGTGCGGCCACCGAAGCAGGTGTTTCTTTACTATTACTACTATCTCTACTAGTAATTATTATTATTATTATTATTATTATTCATTTAATCAGTTGATATTATTTTACAGAAATAATAACTGAGAATTTTCCGTCTCACATCTCTAATGACGCCCGTTTACCCCTCCACCCTCTCACGCACACAAACCAGGAGATTCATCACCTTGTCCCTGGTGGAGGAGATAGCGGCTGAGAATGTGTGTCAAGATTATAGTGTTTTTATTTGTTTTTTTTTACACAGATTGACTCCTCTGTGGTGTAGTGGTCATAGTTCCTGGATACAAATCCAGAGGTCTCTGGCTCGATCCTCGATGCTTCCAGAATTTATCTGTGAAGCAGTGTGTCTGGAACGGAGTCAAACTCAGCCTCGTGAGAGCAAATGAGGAGCTACTCGAATAAATAAATAAATAACAGCTCGTTTCTAGAATACTGAGAATAACGGCCGAGGGTTTGTTGTGCTGACCACATGACACCCTCTACCCGCATATGTTGGCACTATCATCGCTAACAGCGGCGGCCGCTCCGTCGGTATAGCTCGCTTGCGGGCTTAACGCCATGAAGTTCTTTTTACACAGCTTTTTGCTACCTTCCCGGGACAGAGGCATATTTTACACGAATGGGTTAAGGATGAGTAAGATAAAATTTCGCGTGTAAGGAGCGTAAGATACAATCTAAGATAAATAAAATACACCTATAGAATTCAACCGGGACCAGAACTCCGACCTTCCTGTCACCAACAAACTAAGACTAGACGAGACTGACGCCTTTGTCTGCGTGCCTACCGATAAATTAAACAAAAGGAATTAACGCTCTTAGTGCGAGAAAGAATTTTTTTTTTTTTATTCTTTAAAAAAATATTAGTTGGACTTAGGACTACGTTTGTTTAAATCTAAGGCTATTAAAGTTTTAACCTAACTGGCTAGCCGTGAGGAGGGACGTTTGAGAACAGGATGTGCATCAGCATTATCATGGAGAGAGTATGGTGACACACTATTGTTACATCACACGAGATAAACCCTAAACCCAGCTGCCTAGTACACCCGGCTTATATTCGAAGCTTGACCTTCCCCGTCACAGTCATTCCAGTTCATCACTAGCCTGACGCCTTGTACCTCGTGACCACATATGTGAGGTTACATATTTAATCATTTCACTCTCTCTATTCCTTTGTTCATCTGTTGTTTATTCTTTTCTCACCCTCGCGCGGTCATGCCTTCTCATTCTTCTTTTAAATTTTTCATGCAGGTTTTTTTTGTCAAGTTT
>CABFWB010003450.1:53643-78994 GCA_902151455.1 Timema bartmani | reverse complement strand
TTCTGTACATATGGCCTTAAACAAAGAGATTACCAATGCCTGGTGTTTGGTACATCCTGAAATTTCAGAAAGTCTCCTATTTATATTTTTCTAATTTGATGTGTTTCACATAGGAATTTCTGCATAGGAATAATGATTTTTAATGTTAACTTCCAAAGAAAGTCTGAATATCAGTGAAAATACTCAAATATCCTGTGATTCGTTTTATACCTTAAAAATCCGCAAAAACAAATACTATCCATAAAAACGGCAGTCCTACCACCTTGAAAATTATATTGCATGACATGACATTTGTCAAATTACAAAATAAAATTATGTCTCTATAAGGAAAACCTCTTTTCACTTTATGAGGTAATTGTATTATATTTGGAAAAAGATATAGGAAAGGTGGATAAATACATATATAAGGGACGAACACAAAATGGCTTTTGCAATGAATAGAAGAACACAGTTCACACCCTACATTGGTGCCACTGGAAAAAGAGGTAATGGTTGCCTCTTAAATAAAATCGATCATCACCGCCCAATCCCCCCTATTCACCTTTCCTATTCCTTCTTTCAAATATAATAAAATAAAATCATGTTCATTTGGAAAAAAAAACTAAATTCGTGTTATTCTTGTATAAACAGTAAAATTTTGTGAAAAATATTATACATGATTGCAAATGCAAATTTTGCATGTCCCCACCTATTAGTATAAATATGCAGATAAACACAGAGCAGGGCTAGACTATAGGATTACAAAGCAGCTTGTTTGATTGTTTATATTTTTTTAACTATATATTCATACAATGTTTTATTATTAGTTAATTATGACTGGGTCTCACATTGATGAGCACACTGATTGGCAGGATCATTTAGATTGGTTTGCCAGTGAAGGGGAGGCTGGGGTGTGAATCTTGCTTGGTTCTATTGAGTCACTTTTTATTAAATGGTTTCCTACTCTTCATTCATGCAAATTTGGGTACATTTACTCTAAATTTCTTTCCTCGTCAACACATTAGTTTAGTTAAAATGTGTATGGCTAGATCTGCAGTAAAACAGTGGTAAAAAAAATTATTATAACTGGAGTGTATTTGGATGGTGTTGAGAGAGAAAACCAGAACTATCTGGTGTGCACTCTCTCTGAAATGGAGCTTAGAGACATCATTTGCAACTGTTGGCAGGTACTGTATGCTTGCACACCAATAAATAACATTTCAAACATCCACAAGGTCTCACAAAAATACTCCTTTTTTTCCCCAGTTTGGTCACGCATGTTTGAACCAGTGACTTCTGCAATTAGGCCTACATTTAAGTCTATAGTGAATAACAACTTTTACCTCTGCTATACTCATAAGGACTCCATTGCATCTCAAAAACTATACACTATTGTTTGTTACCTTAGTCAAGGAGAAGTTAAGTGAAGATGCTGACTCTGAGATTGCAACAACATCGTTAAGAGTGTCCTTGGTATGTCCTCTCGGCAAGATGAGGATGGTCACTCCATGCAGAGCATCCACTTGCTACCATCTGCAGTGTTTTGACGCTAACACATACTTAATGATGAACGAGCGCAAACCTACGTGGGTATGTCCTGTGTGTGACAAACCTGCTCCTTTCGACAGCCTTATGATTGATGGGTAAGATGAGATTAATATTATTAATAGTATATGATGTGTATCTTTCATTGTGACTCAGTTTGGTTTGCAAATAGTTAAATTTGAAATAACCCTTCTCAATTGATAACTAGGCAAAAAGGCTTTTACAGAATAGTGGCACTCTGGATACAAGTTGATATCACTTATAATTAGGGGTGGATGGGATCCTGAATGGTTACTTGGGAAAATGTCAGGAATTTATCCATTGTCAAAGGTCAGGTGGAATTGAGTCTTTCCCAGCAAGTTTCAGGCAAGAAACAGTGGACCTATTATTCCAGTAGGTACTGCTGGCTTTTCACTGAAGATTCTGTTAATCCCTTTTGTAGACATTCACCTTCTTTGTTCTTCTGCAAGCTTGGGGAGTGGGGGAATATTTTAACACTTTTAGTGAGACAAAAAAAGGTTATTTATTGAGTTCTGCAAGTGAGCGAGCTTGAAAGATTTAGAGAACAGAGGTATATTCTACTCTACAATCTTTTGGGGTATCGAAATTAAATTTCATTAAGTCAAAAATATAAGTCTTGTACAAGCCTACTTTTAGTTAAATATTAGTTAGATATTTAAAAAATCAAGCCATAGTAACAATTATTGATAAATTATAGGATTATTTTTTAAATATATTGATATAGGAACTGAAAAAGAATAAGAATAGTTTTAAGAACATTATTGAATATAGGTTTTAATTTGCAGATTTAGCTTTTCTTGTTTATGTTAACAGCCCTGTTAAATCTCTGTTCATCTGGAGTGTAGTGTTTTAGGATGTACAGTATACTCTTGATTTTCCAGGGTAATTGAGGGAATAGGAAGCACGGATATTACAAAAAATCCCTTTTTTCCTTTATATACATTATATATACTTAATGAATTAATGAAAGACATCCTTTATTAATTTATTTTATCTCTGAGGATTGTAACAATTGCCGGTGAAAGAAGAGTAAACAATGAGTTATTCATCACTAGACACAAGACAAATAAATAAAATAACTTTTTTCAAGGAGTTCTAAATTTTGAGCTTGAGCTTGAGCTTGAGCTTGAGCTTGAGTATTTATTTAAAGCTCAGCTTGAAATATGAGTAATCACAGAGCTCTAGTTTTTAGTTAAAATAACGAAAACCTTTTTCTTTTGAAGTTTTCTAGAATTTGCTATTACAGCTATCATCAATCATTATCATCATCAACTGTATACAGCCTGTGGCCGGATCAGTTTAGTAAAATGACTCCATCTTTCTTAGAGGTCTGCAAGCTTGGTTTTTTTCATTCAAGTCAAACTCGAGTCGAGAATTTCTAAAAGCTGCCGAGTCAAGTATATTCATAATTTTAAAATGTTAACAGTATATATTTATTTTAAATGTAAATATCACATCTTCAAAATATGAATGACACTCATTCTTATAAATATAAATACGTTTGGAAAAAAGTTAAGAAATGGTAATATCGGTTTTTAAATTAGAAGTAACACTTAAAAAAAATTTTTTTAAATAAGAACAACAAACAACACTCAAATACAAATATATGGCCAAATAGAAGAAAAAAAAATGTTTCAACACACATGTCTTTAAAGACATTAAAATTACACTAACAATTATTTTTAAAAAAGTAATAAAATGAATAATTGCATGATGACTTGAAAATGTATAGTAAGACAGTGTTGATAGGTAAAGTAAGTGATAGTGAAAGAAGCCAAACAGAAAGGATAATTATGTTAGGCCTGGATAAAAACACACACTTCTCTTCCACTTATTCAAAACTTCCACAGTTGCACATTATTTTGAGGGAATATTACTTTTTCATTAATGTTTCTTCATGAAAAATAAATATTTCCGAAAATTCAAAACAATGTGCAGCTGTGGAAGTTTGAAGAAGTGTAAGAAGAAATAGAGAAGTGTGTTTGTTTATATCTAGGCCAAACCTAACTATCCTTTCAGGTTGGCTTCCTTCACTATCACTTTACATTAGTGTAGAGTGTTTCTACACTGTCTTGATAAATAGTTAATAAAATTTACATTTTAATAAGCTGATATCTCCCAAAAATATGCCTCAGTAACTAAATTTACCCTTTAAGAAAACATAAGAATCATAAACAGTTAAAAATTGGAAGTGTTTCATATTTTGTTTTTTATTCCTTAGTGTCATCGTGCATGATCACATCTTCTGTTCCATTTCCATTCCCCTATATACATGCACGTTGGACGGCTCTCGCTAGACATTATCTTATTGAGAAATTTATTTCAATTCAATTTTTAATGCTTATAAAAGTTGGCAATACAAGTAAACAACTTCAATCAAGGATAATTCAAAATGGACAACAATATTGAATAAATTTACCAGTCGAAAGTAGTTTTAAAGCTCTATTACATGATTAATGTGAAAATTTATATTAATTTTTAACAATTTATTAGCTAACCGAATGATTTATTAGTGACATAGGCGATATTATCTAAATTAAATAGCTTATGCTTTCTATTGTGTTTAAAACTTTATTATTAAGTACATCAAGTGAAAGCTCAAAAATGACGAACCTACAAAACTTTCACTCTTGAGCTTAAGGACAAGCTCGGCTCGAAGCTCAAAATCCGAGTACTAACAGAGCCCTAATCTTTCTCGATCCTGCCACAGCTATATAAATAAAAATACTATATATTAAGAAAATGGGGACACTTTACTTTACTCTCACTGCTTGCCTACATTTCGACTCATAAATTGTTATTAGTTTATTTGTCTAGCTTTAATTGGTTAACTCTGTAGCCATTCAAAATTATAGCCTTTAGAAAGTAAAAGCTGATCCAACTTCTACGTAGACATACAACATATGAGTCTTGCAAGCCAAGATTCTTTGCGCACAGTAATTTGTAAATGTAGAATCATTATCTTATGAATATAGAGATTGTAGACCAGACTTAAACCTGCCATGTTTCAGTAAGAGTGCTGGCAGTGCCTCATTTTAATTTTATATTAATTAGAGGTATCGTGCACCACTATTCATAATTTTTTTAAATAAATTTGTAAAAGCTTTGGTTGTAAACACTATATAAGGTTCAATGGGGGTTTTTTTAACAATATTTTTATTTATTTCTCAGCTATTTCCAAGATGTTTTGAAGTCCAGTAGATTAGCCCCAGACAGCACAGAGATTCAGCTGCACCAAGATGGCTTATGGTCCACTCTCACCCTCAAAGAAGAAGACAAGACTGAAATTCTGTCACTTTCAGTGAGTATTTGTGATTCAGTGCCTTAGCTCATTCAGTAGCTTGTCTGCCTACTGAGATAAGGGTCCCGGGTTTGATTCCTGGCATGGCTAAACATTTATCATAGGTGAAATGTGTGTTTACCCTTTCACAATGATGAATTAATGGCCGGGGACGGGATGTTGTGCCTGTCCTAGTCTTAAGGCAAGTGAAGTTACGACAGACCCTAGCAAGCTGGTAGTGGGAAATATATGACTTCGTTAAAAACTGACCCAGGCCATAGGCTGGAAACAGTAATGAATGTAAAGTAAAGTGAGTGTTTGCTCTGTGTTTTTAAAATATAGTTTGCTCATTATTAATAGTATGATTTTAATTTAAAAAACTATTTATCTTTTTCAGGCTAACAAACTAAATCAATCTAAAGAAGAAGAAACCATTTTGGATGATATAGGTAAGAATTATTAACTATCACATATTTCAACCTTGAATGTAATCTGCTGTAAGTCATAACAAGGGTTTGGCCGATACTGGTCAATTTTTGCCTATTATCTTATTTCAATGCTACCAAGATAAAAATATTAATTCATTGAGAATTTTAATTAGAATAATAACTATCTCCTTCTTTTCCTCAATCCCTAGATTGGTTGGCACCACTTTCTCCCTCCATTTATCCCTGTCCACTGCAATCCTTTTCAAGTCTAAGTAAGTATTTAGATTAAGATCCTAGATATCTGCTTGATATACTTCTTAAGGAAAGATATATATATAATTTAATTTAATTTAATTTTAGCACCGCGTCTTACTACCCGTTCGGGTTATACACTTAAGTACTAATTACACTAATGGATTAGGAAATGGGAAGGTTGAATTTAGAGGAAGTGAACCCGCATTTGCGTGGAGGGAGAGTGGAAAACCATTTAGGAAGAAAGAAAAACCCAGTTCACCCGACTGAGATTCAAACCTCGATCTTCCCGTCCTTGGTGGTCTGACTCAACACGACTGGCGCGTTAGCCAACTACGCCACCGAGGCGGGTTATATATATATAAAAATGAAGGTATAGGAACAGGGATGTAAAAAATGTATGAAATAAACTGCATTAGGCATGTTATATTGTCATTAAATAAATATGATAGAATTGTAGAAAAATTAAGAACACATAAAAGTAAAACACTTGAATATCTTCCGCATCACATCTACTTCAGGGAGTAGTAGACTGAACAGGAAATTGGCCTCGGTGATGCCAGCTTAGTTGTTAAAAGGATGAAAACTTATCTGGTTAACTACATATTCGCTTTGAGGTTCTGTTATTGTTATATGAGTGGCAGGTAAGCCTGTGCGGGAATAAGATTTTGACTTCCGGGACATTTTCGAGCGGGCAATATCACTTTCCTGCAGAAACGAGAAGATGTATAGAAAATTATTTCCACTTTAGACTTGTATATTTTTATATATATAATTCTAGTCTAAACTTAGCCTTCCCATTCATTCTAATAAAAATAATTTTATGATAAAATTAGAAGCTAAGGGCAATTTGATCCCAAAAAGGGTCAAGAAAGAAGACAAAAACTCTGATTAGGTTTCAGTTTAAAGATCTGAACAATAAATTAAATCTCTTATCGATTAGAAATTTTTTAAAGGAAAAAATATGCATAAATTGGTCATATTAATTTATTTTTTAATAGTAAATTATCCAAATAAAATAAAAATATTTTGTCTAGAAAGTGTTGAGTAAGTTTTTGATTTAAGCTAAAATAGAAAACCTAGGTCTAATGCAACTATTATAATTGTGTAATTTTAATCAAGAACTTTTGGTATACAGTAAAACCTTGGATTGCGAGTAACTTGGTCTGTGAGTGTTTTGTAAGACGAGCAAAAATTTTCAATAAATTTTAACTTAAATGAACTATGTCTTGCAATACGAGTAGTACTATGGCTACGCTTTGTCTGCCAAGCGTCACGTGATCACAACTGAGCAGATATTTCTGCTATCTCTATCTCTTGCATTCTCTCTCTTACTGCGAGAATGTTGGTAATCAATTCCTGTGCTTGGTCTCAGTTGATGTGCCTCGCTCGTAGGGTATAGTCAACATCTGTGCGAGCGTATACACTACTACTGTTTATTATAGTATTGTGACCACGTGTGTGTGCACAGTAAAGAATTTTTTATTTTGTGTGCAAGGGTAGTTACTGTTCTTTAGTAACTGTACTGCAACAATGACCCCCATTAAAAAAAGGTTGAAACGGTAGGTCGTGAGAGGAAGGAGAGGATTACGGTGGAAGTTGAGAAGGAAATCATCGAGAAGCACGAAAGAGGTATGCAAGTATTCAACATCGCAAGATTTTATAACAAGTCTACGTCGACGATTTGTACAGTATTAAAGAAGAAATAAGGGGGCTAGATGCAGCAAAAGCAGTTACGAGAATATCAAAGCAACGGCCATGTGTTCTCGAAGACTAGAAAAGTTGCTTCTCGTGTGGTTAAAAGAGAAGCAACTAGCAGGTGATACTGTGACTGAGAAATTTATCTGCGAGAAGGCAAAGACCTTTTAAGCCGGCCTCGTAAGTAAACTGTCAGATACGACAGAAAACGAAGAAGTCTTCAAGGCGAGCAGGGGATGGTTTGATAACTTTAAGAGAAGAAGTGGTATCCATAGTGTTTTGAGGCACGTAGAGGCTGTGATTTCGGGCGCTAAGGCAGCTTAGGCGTTTGTTGCCGAGTTCCAGAAGCTCATGGTTTCCGAGTGTTATCTGCCACATCAAGTTTTTAACTGCGATGAGAAACAGCTATTTTGGAAAAAGATGCCAAAAAGGACCTTTATTACAGCAGAAGAGAGTGCAATGCCCGGTCACAAGCCCATGAAAGACCATCTCACCCTCTTGTTGTGTGCTAATACAAGTGGTGATTTCAAACCCAAGCCCCTTCTCGTGTATCATTCCGAGAATCCACGAGCCTTCAATAAATGCAAGGTGCAAAAGAGCCAGTTAAACGTTATTTGGAGGTCCAACAAAAAGGCTTGGGTCACTCGTATCTTGTTCGTTGAGTGGCTCAACGAGGTATTCGGTCCTGCAGTGAAGAAATACCTTTTAGAAAAGAGTTTGGCACTCAAAAGTCTTGCTGGTTATGGATAATGTTCCTGCTCATCCTCCAGGCCTTGAGGATGACTTACTGGAGGAATTCAAGTTCATTAAGGTCAAATTCCTTCCTCCTAACACCACTCCATTACTCCAGCCCATGGATCAGCAGGTAATTTCAAACTTTAAAAAACTTTACACCAAAGCACTATTTCAGCGATGCTTCTAGGTGACCGAAGGCGCAAACCTTACCCTCCGAGAGTTTTGGAAAAAACATTTTCACATCGTAAACTGCCTCAAGATCATCGATAAAGCCTGGGATGGGGTCACCAAGAGAACCCTCAATTCTGCTTGGAGAAAACTGTGGTTTGATTGCGTCGAAGTGTTTGCTCATGAACATGAGCCACCAGTCGCGAGCAACTGCAAGAAGTTATGGAGATCTCATATGAGGAAGAGGAGGATGAGGAGGAGAAAAAGATGAAGGAATCCTTCACTTCAAATGAGATTAGGAAGATGTGTAAAATGTAGGAAACAATGCAAAATTTGGTAGAAAAGTACCACCCAAATAATGCTGTAGCAGTGCGAGCGATGAATCTGTTTAACAACAATGCAATGTCACATTTCCACAAAATCCTCAAAAGCAAGTGTCATTGGATAGGTTCCTTGTTAAAGTCTCACAAAAAGAAAAATATTTGAGTGAGCCAACATATTGCAGTGATTCCATTAGTTACAGTGAAAGTCATCCCAAACAATAACACCTCCTCCTCTCATCTCTCTCGTCCACCTCACACAAGCCACCATTAAATTTAACCCATTCGCTGACAATGACGAGTGCTACTCGCCACAGATTTACAGTACAACAGGGACTTTGATGAGTGTGACTCGCGGCATATGTCCATCCATTGACTTTGACGTATCTTTCTCGCTGTGTTATTTCAATACAATAATATTGTTTTTAGTAGTTCTATGAATGTCCAACAGATGTCAGAGAAATCCAGTTTCTTTTAGATATGGTTTTATTTTTCTCTAATAGATGTCTAGAGTAATGTGAGCTCTGACATCTGTGTCAATATCCTTTATTAGGGACAAATTATAGTGTTTATTACTTCTACTTTATCTATGATTGTTTATTCACTTTGTTTTTTAACATTGAAACTTTTATATAATTTATAAACATAAGTACTTTAAACTTTTTTGTACACGAGTTATACATTTTATAGAATTGTGGTTTCTAATCTAGTGAATGTTATAAAGTATTTATGGTACTTGTTTACAACGCATCGAAAATTGGAATTTTTGAAAAAACATCCAAAATAATGAGTAATTATTATTTTTTCTATTTTGTAATAGGTTTTTACATTATAATTTAAAATAAAAAAAATAGTCATTTTTGAAAAAAAAAATCATTGATAAATTGGTCAGCTAATGGGTTAATTAATAAATTTGATTACTGTACAGTTACATTTAAATAACGAAAATAAAAAAGGTATTAATCATTTTTAGATTAAATATTTTTGGGTTGTGGAGCAAATCATCTGGTTTCCATTATTTATTATGGGTGAAATTCGCTTTGTATTACGAACACGTTTACGAAACAAATTATGCTCACAATTCAAGGTTTTACTGTAAATATAAATACATTCTAAAAATGAATTTTAAGAGGGACTAAAATAAAATAAATAGTAAAATTCTGAACCTGACTTAATATGTAAGGCAGGTTGCATAAATATAAAGAATAAAATACAAGATTTACAATAGCTTATTAGGTAGATGCAAACGGCAAAGATATTCACATCAAGAAAGTTCATTAGGTTTCATCAGTCTTATCAATTAAAAATTTCATGGAATCAATCAAATCCAGTTGATGTGTTATGTAGAGTTATATAACAGGCTAGTTATCAGATGGCGTGTCGAAATGTCACCTTTTGCTAGAGCTTTATGAGATAATGATCGCATCCTCCTCCTAACTGTACTTAGTTAATAGCGTCAGGTATATAAGTAAGTAACAACTAAATCAAGGTAACATGCTGACAATATTGGTAGTGTATGATCTTTAAGGGTGCTACCAATTTAGTGCAAAGCATACATATGAAAAGATTGATTCTAAAGACTCTGGGGAGTATTACGATTGTGCTCATAGGAACAGTTGTTAACTCATACAGCTCCAGGTATCCTAGGTATATAAAAAGCTCAGGGACTAGAGAACTATATCCCAGACAATTTTAGCCCCTTTAGTTTGTTTAACCTACCGTGTGAACGTCAAGGCCACAAAAGGAGTGCGTACCAACTCCCATAAGTTAGGGATTAATAAGTCCCAATTAGGACATAGCTGTCACAATCGTGGTTCGCCATGACAGTGCTCACGATCAAATTATATAATAAAGGTATACATAGGATGCCTTGCCACAGCAAGCACAGAGCTTAAGGAACCCGTCTAAAGGGTACAAAACTAGAATTAAATAAATGAAGTATAGAGGTCAAGTGAGGACATTACAAGCCGAGAGCGTCAAATGGAGAACACAATAACAATAGTATTATAGCCCATCAAGAGGCCAGAAGGACCTAATTAGGTCATAAAAAACTGAGAATAACACCCAATTATCTAGAGTTGACGTTCTCCCAGTGACTATAGACATGAGGTAGCCTCAATCAAAAAACAATTACTTTCGAATGACTAGGTTTAGTTTACAATGACTAGAACAACATAATGCCGTTAAGCGCTCTTCAAAATAATGATTATGTCGTATATAGTGACACATAATATTAGCAAACAATGTATTCATTTAATAGAATTTGTAGTCTAAGCAAACCAGCCACAGCTGACCCATGATATAGCTTGAAGCCAAACTCCATAACTGTACCCACAATATATATAAATATACAACTATATTACATGTGATTGGTCCTAAGGGAACCAACGCGCCACAATTTGTAAATAGGCACACCTGGCCATAAACCTAATCAAACCCTACCATGATTTAAATACATTATTCACATGTGGTTGAGGCGTTAAACGTCTATTCAAACACATCAAGACGTAGACTAGTACATGGCTAGCGAAAACAATTATACTTAGCACATTAGCTAACAGCAACAAAACCATAATCCCTGCGGGGATTCCGGTCTTCTGATCTTAATAGATGGGCTGAATGTCCACACGAAGTACACAGTCTGCGTTGAATATTGACGAGGATATATATAGAGCGGTAGGTGCTAGCTGCAACTAACCCTTGTCGCGGGTCCATTCGACGCCATAGAGCCTTGGGTCGGGACTCTTTGCTATTAGTCAATTAAACACTGAAAGTAACCAGATATATGACTGTCTAGTAGTTAACTATGAATCGTTATGTCTTTCTTTTTATTAGTACAACATATTCAACGTCTACTCTCCAAATCAGACCAAAATAGGAAGGGATAAAAAAGGTGTGTTCGACCAATCAAGTCTCAGAGCTAGAGCACTTGAAGGGGTATAGGCGCATGCGTGAAGTGCAAACATTTAAGAGGTGGGAAACGAGACATATTTCACTTCAACACATTTTTGTTGTTGTGTTTTACCGCTCAATTTGAGTTAAATGTAGCTCATTTTAAATGACCCCGGAATGCAACCACTGCCTCAGCAAGGCCATGGGAGGTCCAAACTCCACCATAACACATGACGAGTTGTTGTTTACATGAAGTGAGGCAGAAACATAACAGTGGAGATAATTACCATTAGTTCGGCACAATTCGTTGGATAAATTTTGATAGCTAATTAATAAACCATAAAGATATTCATACCAATAATAATTGTGAGCCACAGTCTTGTCAGTAAAAATACCAAAAACATTTCTTAACTAAGCCAATATGCCTAGCTACCCTTATGTTTTTATCTACTAAACCTCTCACTAAAAGCACTGTTGGACTTAAAAGATATTAATTTACCCAACTAATAACTATCTAAGATACAAAGACAAAATAATAACATTAATGTAATAAATGTGTCTAGTTGGAAAATAAGTGTGATGGTGTATTTTGTGCATAATTTATATTTAAAAGCTACTCTATATTAATATTTTTCACCAAACATACGTTTTCCTTCCTTAAATATATTCAGGGATAAATATTACCATTAATTAGCCAAGTATGGTTATTTAAAGGCACTGTCGTGTTGACTAGCTGCAGTAGTTGTAAAATAAAAGCTGTTGAAATGTTGTTTACCTATCCATGCACTTAAAGGAAGATATGGTTAATTTAACTTTAGTAAAGTAAGTTTTTTAATGAGCATTAACTGTAAATCTCACATTGATAGACATTTCTTAATTGTAACCCTCTCATATTAATTTTTCCCGAAAAATCCTAGGAAATAATTTTTCTTGCCCAAGTTTCGGGAACTTTTTTTCTAAATTTTGAGATCTCGAACATGCCTAGTGGCATGTGGTGTTAGTGTCACTACACACTACACTCCTTTACATTACGACTTTGTATCTTAACTTGCTAAATTGTTTTTGAATAATAAATGACGGTTGCCTTAGGTAAAGTTTCCTTTTATTTGAATATTTCTTTGTTCATACTTATCTTGCACAGAGATACAGTATAAATAAAAATATTTTAAAATACCAGAGCTTTCTGCAATAATTTATTCATCAAAGCACTGTGTTTTAAGAATAAAATATATTCTAGGTGCCTTCTTGTCACATTTGTATAGTATTAATTGAATGTGTTCTATAAAGAAGTTATTGACGAGTCTTCCTCCACGTCTTCCAAAGTGGAGCCCAAGACAGTGGTAGAGCCTGTGACGGTGGATTTGACACTAAGCGACAGTGACGATGACTTTCGGGAGGAGTGTGAAAAAGAAAACATTGAAACAGCACCAGACTCCTCCAACCAAAAATCTGATCTGAAATGTGAACCAGGTAAGCTTATGACTTAAAGATAATTAAATCCCCACTTGCTAAACTGTGGGTGTCTTGAAATAGCTTTGCATAACTTAATAAGTTTTAATCTTGATGTTTGGCCTCCAGTAACCACAGAGGCAATTTTCATGATTTAATTTTTTGGGTCTACTCTAAAGAATATTAAATTGAACAAAATAAACTAAGTGGTATACAAGAACTCGAATTTCGAACCCGAGTCTTAAATAAAAGTTCGGTCTATAGTTAAAAGCTTTTTAGACGGACATTTTCAATCTTGTACAAGGCTATTTCTGAGCTATATGGTGTGGTTGGAGATAGATGATTATTTGGTTACTGTTCTCTACGGGTCTGCGAGCGTTTCTTTCGAGTCTAGTATTTTAAAAAGCTCCCTAGTTCGAGTATATTCATAATTTTAAAATGTTAAGGATATATATTTGTTTATTTAAAAGTAAAATAAAATATTTTCAAAATGTCACCAATCTAAACAAATTTAAAATGTAAATAAATACCTTATCTTTTTAATGCGAGATTTTAAAATTATATGAAAACAACACATTTTCTTAAAATAAGAATGATACTCATTTCATAAATAGTAAAAACTTTTGAAAAAAAAAAGTTTTAAAAATTGATTTATTTTTTTAGCACAGTGTCTTACTAAGCATTCAAATTATTCACTCCTTCCTCCTCGCCCCCCCCCAAAAAAGTTGTATCGTTTGCAAGCTTGGCTGATGTTATCTTGTTAGTTTTCTGTATAAAAAGAAATGAGTAAACTCAGAGGAAAAACTCCTTTTAAGGATGATTAGTTGGACAGTACAATTTTTACAGATTGGCTGTAGCTCCAAAGAGTGGATTGTGATAAAACTAAAGGACATTGTTCTTTGTGTAAAACTAACTTTAATTTAAGTAACATGGAAGTAACTTCAATCCATTCCTATGCCAAGGGAAAGAAGCATTTTGACAAGTGGTAAAGTTGCTAGGGAAAGCAAAAAAAAATTAAAAAAATATTTAACTTGGTCCTTGCAGCCAAAAATGCAGTGTCATCCGTAGGCCTATGTGGTAAAGGTGTACATTCTAGTGCTTATGACTGTGAAGTAGTTTTTAAACTTGTAACTAAACCTAGTTGTTCTACTAAGAGTTTCCTGATCAAAGAAGAAATTAGTACTCATGCTGAATTTTTTTGCTATATTAATCAAATAATGACATTATTCTGTTTGCAGTAATCTTTTCAAAGTAATGTTTTCCAATAGTGATATTGCTCATAAATTCCAAATGCAACTTGGATATGTCATTGTCTATAGACTAGGTCCTTTTTTCAAAAGTCAGCTTGTAAATATGGCTAAGAAATGCTCATTTTACTGCAATTCATTTGATGAGAGCATAAATACTGTAGCTCAGAAGACCCATTTGGATATTGTTCTTTGCTTCTGGAATGAAAATGAAATTCATACAGGATATTAATATCTTGCTTTTTGGGTCATGTAACAGTTCAAGATATATTAATGAATTTTATATTTGCACTAAAAGAAGAAGTTTTATATCTTTTAAAAAAAAGTGTAAATTTACATGGATGGGCCAAATTTAAACCCCAAATTTTTAATTCCTCTCCAAAGTTATTTGAAGGAAGATTCTCCACAAGATCTTGAGTTTTTGAAATTTGAAACTTGTTCTTTACACATTGTCCATTTTGCTTACAAAACTGCATATCCTAATTAGTTGGGATACTAACCAATATTTTGCACTCACTAAATTATTTATTTAAAGATTTTCCAACGAGATGTGCAGACTACTAAAAAAAACAGAATCATCTCTTTTCCCATGAAGTTCTGTTCTATTAGCTGGGTAGAGAACTCACACGTATTAAAGCAATGGAAATGCTGTCATTTAAAAACAGTACTGTTATTCTTCTAACAAGATTCCTCCAAAATCTGAAATTTTCAAACATTATGTAACTTTGTAAAGGATGATTTTTTGACAGCAAAGTTAGGATTACCCGCCTCGTTGGCATAGTTAGCTAACACACTAGTTTTGTGTTGGGCTAGATTGTAGCAGACAGGGAGAATGAAGTTCGAATCTTGGTCGGGTGAACTTGGGATGGTTTTTCCTAAATTGTTTTCCACTCTCCCTCCACACATATGTGGGTTCACTTCCTTTAAATTCAACCTTCCCTATCCCTAACCCAATAGCATAATTACTAAAGTGTATAACCTTAACAGGTAGTAAGACGCGATGATAAATAAATAAAAAAGTTTGAATTCATGCTATCAGTGTCACTTGAGTTGAAGAAATCTCTCACTGAATATCAAAGTAATCCACCTCTATTGTAATTTACGTTTGCAGATCTAAGTAAACTACTTGAGCACTTTATTAACAAAATTATAAAATGTGATATAGTTAATTAAATATATACTTCAAAATAATTGCTATCTATCAATTTGAAGAAACATTCCAACATGAAATTACTCCCTTCTTTAAATATTGGGTTCACTTCATCAGCATGTTTGAAAGGCTTAAAAGTCATCAAGGTACTTTAGTTCAGAGGTGTTTGTCAAAATACCTAGTTGATCTCGGCAATAAACTTTTACATTAGTGTCCTCTCCTTTACAAAATTGTCAAAGGTTGTCTTTCTCTTGTTGTCGGGATCAATCCTTCTGTTAACTTCTGCATTACTGTGGATTCACACGTTCGCCAAAAAACTAGCGCAGAACAGAAACATTTTAAAAGTGGATTCATTTTCAGATATAAATACATTTTTTCCCTTTCAATGTGATCAAATTTTTAGGGTGCAGCTTATATTCAGGGGCGACTTATTTTCGGGTTAATAGGGTATGTTTAAGTGCAGGCTTGTGTGTAGAAGATACACTTATAATCATAATCATCTTAAACCTTTTTCAGCCTCTTTACGGGTCAGTTTAGTATAATGTTTTATCACCCTCTGTCCTTCCATCGTTTATTTTTTCTTATTCTCATTCATTCTTCTCCTCTCACTTGAACATTTGCTGTTATCTGCTCTTTCGATCGCTTCTTTTGTCTTCCTTGTCATCTTTTCCCTCCAATCACTCCATCACTATCTTTTCTTTTTCACTCCTCATTATATGTTCATACCATCTCACCCTTGCTTCCTCTACTATCTCATGTGTTCCCTGTAACCCATCTCTTGGCTTAAAGTCTTCATTTAGAAGATTTACTAGTATTAGTAATCTTAAATGTAGTAAATTGAGAATATGTTTGAGGAAAGTGGTTTAAGTTTATACATTTTACAAACCCACTCATAATTTTTTTGTCTGTATTGTTTCAAAATATATAATTATTTAAGTTCTAATTTGTACATAGTACGTTACCTATTTTATGAATTTTTATTCAAATGGTTTACACTAACGATTCCCAAAACCATGAAAACCATAATTGTGTGAATGACTGTCATATTTTTCATGGTATCTACTTTGCTGGTTGTTTCATGATAGTTGTCATCATTGTTTCAGTACATGTTTGTTTAATGAACTATGTGAATGTCAATAGAAACAAAGCATTATTAATACAAGGAATCAGAATTGAGATTGAAATTTAAGAATCAAAGTTGATAAACAGTGACAATGGCATCTTTGATGATATCGTTGACAAAGCTTATGTAAAAAAATAAGTTCGTGGTAGGCGATGTCCACTGTTTTTTATTTCAGAATTTCAATTTTGGAAAAAATAAGCAGGGAAAAGGAGACCCCAAGGCAAGTCCTTCAGTTTGATGGTATGTCTCTTTGTTGAATTTAAAGTAGACTTTGATTGGTGGTTGGATTGCAGACATTATCTGATCATAATAATTATTCGTTGATTAAGGTTGGTTGGAATGAACTAGTTTTTTCCTTAATTGGGACTTTTGTATCAAAATGGGCTTTCTTGAGAGTTAGTATTTGATTTATTTGTTGAATCCATTATACCTTGTGTTAGCTCGACTAGAGTACGATAGATTTATTAGATCATTGTTATCTTTACTTTAGTTTTTTTATGATCATCTTGGTAAGTCTGTAAGCTGGAGCAATAATATAAAAAGCCCAACTAATACGAATTTTCCAGAGTTTTTATAATTTTTATAATTTCATAATTTACTTAATTTGAAAGTGTATCTAAATCATTTTAATGGAAATTAATTATCATGCTTAACTTCTTGTTTACAATGAGTAACTATGTATTAAACTTTACCATTGGTCATTTACACAATGCATACACCCTAATGGTAAGGAGGTTGGCGTACACTGGTAACTTTTTAGTTTCCTCGGTGAAATACATTGATGCACACAGGGCAACTTTTTGCTTTAGCAATTTGAAAGTTACACCATGTTCTATTCTTCAGGTAACTTGAACTGTTACAAGTATTTATTGAATGTGTGCATCTAATTCTGTCCATGCACACTGGTAATTAAATAGTTGCTGACTACCTTTGTTGATATGTACATCTTGCATCCAATTTGTTGTCGTTCGCCACAATGAATGTTCATAACACAGAAATGTTAATATGAAAGGTAGATAAAGGACCAGCCTTGTTTAAAGAAAGTTTCTAAGGATATAATAATAGAATTATAGAAGTAAAATTATTAGAGGGAAGTCTACAAAACAATATCAGACTTGCTTCTGTGGCCACATGGCATGGTCTAAGGTGTCACTCTTGCAATAGTCTAGATTGCCGATGACAGGAAGATTGAGGCTCAAGTCTCAGTGGCGTGTATGTACTAAGGGGAGTTTTCCACTCTCCCTCCATGCAAATATGGGTACACTGCATCTAAAGTCAACCTTCCTCATCATCTCATTAGTCTAATTAGTACATATGGGTGCAATCTGAACAGGTATTAAGATGCAGTGCTGAAAAAATAAAAATAATAACATCAAACTTGAATGAGATTCAAGTTAAAATGAAAGCAGAAAAAGGTAATTACATTTGATTAATATTTTCAAAAGGTAGTTATTATTCTTGTTATATGGAACTGATTACTGAGTTGAAACTAAAGCTAAATCTGTATTTATGTGTTTTTACTTTATATATATTTTGTTTACCTCCACAAAAGTCTAGTCAGTCTGTTATAAAAATAAGATTGATCGTTAGGAAACAAATGTTATACTCTATTATACTGCCAGAGTATTGAACCTTGTGGTGAGGTAAAATATTTTGAGAATGGTCTCTTACAGCAATGCCTTCAACACTTAGTCTTGTTCCTAAAAATTGTACACTTTCAAGGGGATATTCATTTATTTTACTTAAATATTTGGTGGAGTTATCAAACTTTAATGATACTTTCACTAAAATCAAGGTTTAAATATATAGGTCTGTGGATTATTCTCTACTTGTTTGCCAAAGAAAAAAAATCGCTAATATAGTCACCTATTTAGTTGCCATGTGCAGACATCCTACACATCACCCTCTGCAATTTTTTTATCACTGCAATAATTTTAATTGCTAGTGTTCGTTTAGCCTTACATCCTTCCATTTTTTAGTAATTTTTTTCTCATATTTTCGACAGCCATCTGCACACTATTTTGATGTGAAGCTCTACAGGTTTAATTATTTCTTAAGCGTTTTCTTATGTGATGATTTTGGGTGTATGTTTAAGTTGACATTTTTGTTAAATAAACACATCTCTAAAGCAACGGCCAGACTAGCGAGCCGAGCCTCGTTAACGTTGGATAAATGAGTTTGTCAGAATGCTCACAGCAATCCAGTGAATGTTTGTATTTCGACGAACATCAAAGGATGTTACGAAGCTTGGTTCAAAACTCACTGAACAGCGCTGTGAGCTGAAACTCGAGCCGAACCACTTGCAACTTTAAATTATTTTATTTTTTCTAATTAACCTTCCTTCACACGCGCTTGAAATATTAGCTGAGCAGTTGTGTGTTGTAAATTTTACTACAACTTGAAAAACAATATTTACAGTTACATGATTAGTCGTGTGTTGTAAACTGTTGGTCTAGTATTTTAACGCATCAATCTTGTGTTAGAGCGGCATGCTCAAGGCAAGGAGATCGGGGTTCGAATCCTGGTTGGGTCTATTGAGGGTGGTTTTCTCTATATAATTTCCCAATCGACTTCCATGCAAATGCAGGTACATTACCTCTAAAAGCTTCCTTCCTTAGTCTAGTACATAAGATTAATCATCATATACTTTATTGATTCTATATATATATATAGGTAGGCCCTATTGCAGACTGGTATAAGAGTCACCGGTTAAGAAACTTAATGTTATTGTATCTTTCCTGCACACTTAATAATTCTCTTGAACATGAACTTTTTTTTTTTGCACTTTTGGGCCAATCAAAATAATTAGATGCTTACACACTTGGTGACGTTATAGTTAAGTTTTTGTATTGGCCACTAATTTCTTGAAATTTAGGTTAATTGATCAAACTATTTGCACTATATTCTGCTAGCCTTCAATTACACTTGAGACTTCCACCATCCTGTCTTTCTTTTTTTTAAGGTGCTGCGTCAGCCAATTTTAATTTTTCCCTGGTAATTGCGTGTGTCATCCACCAAAGTACATAATTTTATGAAGCAAATTATGGCTCGCAGGAATGTTAAGATTTGGCTCGGCTCGCTAGTCTAGACGCATCTTAAGGTTTTGTGTATTTTTAGAGTGACTTCTTTGTATGTGCTTGTATCAATATTTTCTTGGATACACAATGTGCACCATGTATAACATTATTTTAAGGAAAGCTAACAATTAAAGATAAAAGAATGTTATTAAAATAACACACCGATTATATTTTTAAAAAAATACCTTGTTTACTTTAACAATTGCTGCTGAAAGCCTTCTTATAGTCTGGGCGCTCTAAAATGCACAAATTGTTGATATTATAAATTTTGGGAGGATTTTTAAAAATGCCATCATTTTTAATTGCTTTTTTAGTTAAAATATGAACATAAGAGGAAATATAAATATAATATAATAATATAAAAAATACAAATAGTACCTAAATGTTAACAATATTTCTTATAACTATAACATTCATACAATCATGTTAGTGTTATATTACTGGTCTTGGGGTCTGGTTGTTAAATTCATCATATAATTATTAGGGCTCTGCGAGTACTCGGATTTAGAGCTCAGAGCCAAGCTCGTCACTAAAGCTCAGTACAGAGATTGAAAGTTTTGTAGGCTCTTCATTTTCAAGCTTCCTCTTTATGTACAGTACATGCAAATCAATTTTTAAAATGCAATGTTAAATAAGTAACATCATCATCAACTGTTTCCAGCCTGTGGCAAGGTTAGTTTAGTAAAATCCCTCCACATTCCTCTATCCTTCCACCACTCTTCATCATTTAATTTCTTCCATTCTTCTCCTTTCACTTGAACACTTTCTGTTATCTGCTCCTCCCATCTCTTTCTTGGCATCCTCACTTTTTCCATTCTCATTACATACCCATACCATCTCAGTCTTGCTTCCTTTACTATCTCATGTAATCCTTGTACCCCCTAGATAACTTCATTCCTAATCTTTTTTCTCCTCGTGACAGCTAACATGCTCCTCAAATATTTCATTCTCATGACCTCCACTTTCCTAATCTCTCTTACATTCATTGTCTTTGTCTCTGCTGCATATGGGACAATGTGTATAAAGTGTGCCCTATACAACATTTCCTTACACTTCAAGGGCTCTTCTCTTCTCCATAGCAAGTTTCTTACAAATTTATAGAACAGCTCCCCCTCCTGTCCTCTTCTCATTAGATCCTCTATATTTCCAACTTTCGCCTCACTCACGTGGCCAAGATATTTTACGTTCTGTACTTTTCTCAGCTCTATCTACTCCATTTAACTTTATAGCTTTACTAGGCCTTCTTAGTTCATGTGCCAGACAATTCTGTGGTATAGTTTTTAGAGCCCAGACAAAACTTCTACCACTAATTAAGTGGGTCATGTAGAGCAAAAAAAACCACTATGGCCATCTCTTAAAGGTGGTAGCAATCAAAAATGGCAGTAGACATTGATTTTTGAATGTCACATCTTGGGTTCAGGTTATCCAATTTGAACGATTAAAAAAAAGCTTCTTTAATGTTCTTTACTTTTTTCCCTGAATAAAATTGTCGATAAACCAATAATTTCCTTTGAAATTTAAATAAAATGATAAGTGTATCTTTTCCGACTTATTGAATTGGTGTTTTATCAAATAACAGCCGCATTTAAAGAAAATCAGTTTATTAGATGAAACATGGAGCATTTTGTACCCTTTATTTTTTTATTTTTTTTAAAGTCACATCTGATCAGTTGAATACATGCTATGAATTAATTACCGTCAGAAAGCTACACCTCTGAAGGTTCCAAGCAGGGGAAATCAGGTAGCTACTCATTTAGTTTATAGGCTACCAATATTTCCTTTGCTCTTTGTTTAACTATATTGGTTTAGTAGAACATTAGATTGAGTGTCTTTAGTTTTGTTTAAGGTATTTAACAGTGTGCATTAACTTATCAAAGTGGCGAAAGTTAGCAAAAACCCCAACTAGAACCATTGAAATGCATTATATGCGGCTCAGATGCATCATTAGAAAATTTCAGACGATATTGAAATTTCAAGCCACTCTAACTAGCGAAGAAATGTCTTCTATATATTACCATAGGGATTATAGAGCTAGGCTTACACATAAGAAAACTCTCAACAAGCTTTCATTTGATGCCCCCTGCTCTATGTTCAGACTCTGATGATTCAGAGGTTGTTGAACACTCTAAAAAAACTCTTCCTGGACAAAAAAGTGGTAAAGAAGAAAGCCAAAATACCACCCAATATGCATATTTCGTGATTAAGGGGTCGAAAAGTAGGTAAAAGTTAATTCAAGTTGTAGATCTTTGAGCCGGTCAGACTCTCAGAAGTAAAGCCATTCAATGGACAGTAAGATAATGGCTTTCACCGTGAGAGAGATTGTAGCAACTGAAGCCCACTACCATGAAACTTGTTACAAGGCTTATACCAGGAACATGTCCAAAAAAAAATCCTTACAGAGACAGCTGCTTAAGACAATCTCTACCATTTTATACAATAAAATTTATTTGAAAACCCACTTTTGTGACTCAAGGACAACTCCTTAGTAAAATGAATTTTTACTTAGCTGAAAATTGATTCTAAGAACTTAGGGAATCTACTAAAAAGAACTGGTGTTACCACCTTGAAACCACGTTTGCGTCATCTTTGCATTTTATTAATGTAGATAACAAAGTCTAATATAGCTCTGGCAAACTCTAGCTTTAAAAAACTGGCAACTAACTTCATAAAGGTTAAAAATAAACTGGAGAACTACCAACGGGAGTTCATTGTTGATGAACAGGTTCAATTAGCAGAGGTTTTCAGGAAATCTGTACGAAAATCCATCCCACATGAGCAGGAATGGCCATCAAATCTTGGAATAATTAATATTAACTATCAAGATGGGCCTGACATTTTGAAATAAAATTTAGCCAAAATAATTGGTAATATCTTATTAGGTCAAGAAGTTTTATTTACTATACTTTATACAGAATATCTCAAGGAAAGTTCATAACTCCTAAGCATTTACTCCTTCCGTTAGCTGTTAAGAATCTTACTGGGAACATAGAAGTGTTAAAGATGTTAAATTGGCTTGGACATGTTTGTACTGTTACCAAGATTCTTGAAATTTATACAACTTGGTGTATTGAGAAGTAAGAAAACATACCAATACCTTTTCCTCTTCCCAATGATACTCATTATCGAGTTTCTACAATACTTGCTTTTGACAATATAGATATAAGGGAGGCGGTGCTTAGTCTAAAAGGTCAGAATACAGAGTGTACCCACTCATTTTTCAAAGCAAAAATGTCCAACTTCATTAGATTAAGAGATTTAGCTGTTGAATCTGTTGACAAAATGATGGAAGGGAAACAATATAACGGTCCAATTCGATTTCACAAGCTGGTGTATAAAGCGTGTTTGAGGGTAATTTGTTTTGTTTTCCTTGAATGGATTGAAGGGAATGACTTAGATTTTTACCAAAAGCTCCTCATTGAAGTTATTAGGTTACGTCTAAATACTTCCCACGAAACCCATAAAATTATGTGCAATCGTGCCACTAATCGTAGAGATTTTGAATACTTCAGTAAATACCTGAACATCCTCAGATCTGAAAATGGAGAACTGTCTTCATTTTGGATGACTTATGTAGATGTGGTTGAAATATTACTAGAATTTCTCAGCGCTAACAGAGAAGGTGATTGGTTCTTTTACACGTACTGCATCGAAAAGATGATCCCCTGGTGCATTAAATTGGATAGATAAACTATGCCAGATATCTTTCCTATCATTTCGTTGAACTGACTAAACTGCATAAGGAAAGTCCATTTGTCTACAAAAATTTTCAGGAAGGTGGGTTTTCTGTTCAACTAAGGGATCAGAACCCTTTAGCCAGGATTCCACTTAATCAGGCAATCAAAGAGACTGTTAATAAACATACCCAAACACCTGGAGGTACACGTGGCTTCAGCCTCAACAGAGGTGCTGTGTCACGGCATTACATAAATACAGAAAATAGAGCATTAGCATTGAGAAACCTTCATGGTATATTATCTTTAAGTGAAGAAAACATTCTCACTACGATCTTCAGACTCCTCGAATAGTGAAGGATAAAAAGGATGGTTCATCCCTCATTGAGCTTCTTCAAATGAATGGACGAATCCATTTGACTTAAACCTCTCAAATACTGTTCATTTGTCCACTAATATAAGGGAACCTGAGGACATAATTAGTGATTTGTTGGAACGTCAAATAAAAAGGCCAAACTGCATATGATGAGTTTAGGAGTCGTTTTGCAAAAGGGCAGGGCTTTTATCAACCCATCAAAAAAGTTGGTTTGGAAACAGGTTGGCCTAAAAAATTAGTGAAGACCTAGATTTCTACCAAATAAGTGATTCTTCGATGTGGCAGAGATATTTTTAGCTTTAATTTGTTTTAAATTGTTCAAATTGGAAAACCTGAACCTGAGATAAGTGGCATTCAAAAGTAATTGTCCACCGTCATTTTTAATGGACACCATATTTGATTGCAACCATTCTGAGATAGCCATAATTTGTTTTTGTTCTCTACTTGATCCACTGAATGAGTGGTAGAAGATTTGTCTTGTACCACAAAATTATACCACAAAAATTGTCTGACACATGGACTAAACCATCTTGCTAGGATACATTGCAGCAACATACAAAACCAGCCAATTACCAATCAGGATTTTGGATTAGAAGTCTCAAAAACACACCAAACGCTCCAGACCCTGATGGTTTATGGATGGGGCAATGGCGAAGAAATAAATTTAACAGGACTTCCTGCGTCAGAAACAGTTCTTAATAAATTTTGATGCAGTTGTTCTACAAAGAAATGCCAACTTAGAAGTTGCACTTGCTTGCAGAACAAATTAAATTGTGGTGAGAGCTGCAGGTGCAAGGGAGGTGAAGGCCCAAAGCCAACATACTCAAGAAGAAGAAAAAGAAGAATAATGCTTTGACGACTACAACAGTGATTCCAGTGTAAATGAGAAAAAATTGTAATGGAAACTTATAGAATATTTCGCATTGAACCTTGTCACATAACGGACCGAATTTGATTATTGATATCATGTTTTGTTAATAGTTTATATTCAGTTAAAATAAAGTGTAAGTTTCAGTTTATTTCTCAATTATGTTGAAATATATCATAAACAAATCCTAAAAGAAGTTAAATACGTCAAAACAAAAACATCCATGTTGATGCTGCAAATTAGAACAGATACATTTACAATGTCACCGTACATAATTGGCTATATCTCGTGCATGGATTATCGAATTTGGATGACTTTTTTTTTTAAAGTGAAGCTAACATTTTTTATTGTGACTGTTAATAAAAACATTTTTTCAAACATAGCCATTTTTCAACTAAATGCTAATAAATAATCCGCATATACTTCAAAATTGACTTTTTGTAATATCTACCCAAAAACCGTTTGGTCTACGACAATTTTACTGAGGAGCAAGGGTGACCTGGTGGTCTAGGGGTAAGGTGTCAGCCTTCTGTGCTGAGGGTCCGGGGTTCAATCCTCGGTCCTGGCCTAAGATTTATCTGATTGCCAAACCCTTCCTTCACCTCTGACAAGATGTGTATTAATCACAACTTGTGAAAGTGAGGAATGCCAGGCCTACACCGTGGTTCGGATTCCACGTTAAACTGTAGGTCCTCCATTTCATCTCACAATCACCCTAACATTACACATTAGCGTAAGTGCGTACAACCCGAACGGGTAGTAAGACGCGGTGCTAATAATAATAATAATAATACTGAGGAGCAAAAGGAAAGAAATTTAAATAAACTTTCATTTTTAAAAAAAATTGTTCAAATCAGGTAATCTGAACCCGAGATAAGTGGCATTTAATAATCAAGGTCCGCCGCCATGTTCATTTGCTACCTTTCTGAGCTGGCAATAATGTTTTTTTATGTTCTAAATGACCTACTGAATGAACGGTAAAAGTTTCATTTGGTCCCCCCAAATTATACCGGAATGCATTTGTTTTGTGTCTGGCACATAGACTACAGAGTTCCTACGGTCTGGAAAGTCA
>CABFWB010003450.1:0-52591 GCA_902151455.1 Timema bartmani | reverse complement strand
GTGGTTTTTCCTAAATGGTTTTCCACTCTCCCTCCACGCAAATGCGGGTTCACTTCCTCTAAATTCAACCCTCCCAATTCCTAATCCATTAGCGTAATTAGTACTTAAGCGTATAACCCGAACGAGTAGTAAGACGCGGTGCTAAATAATAATAATAATAATAATAATGTTAAATTTCACAAAGAAGAAAAGCTTCCTAAAACAAAACCTGTAGGGATACTGAAAAGAGCAGCCTGTGATTCATTCCTGAAGTGTAAACTAGCTTTCTGAAAAACAATTGCAGATGGATTTCAGCTTTTCCTTTTTGATTGGGTTTGATATATTTTGTTATTTTTCCATCATTTTCCCTGAACTAATTGGCAAGACGTCTGTGTTCTTATTCTTCCATGAGAGGTGAGGCAAGGTCGGCTGTAGGGGAGGAGGAGACCGAAATAAATGTAATTAAATTAATATTTCCACATGGATAGTACCATAAAATTACAGCGGAAATTTTCTAAGAAGTTGGTCAGGGAACTTGGGAAAATAGTCAGGAAAAAGTCAGGGAGAATTTTTTTACAAATACTGTAGGAACCCTGGACTATCTCTTCTTCCTTATCATTACCATCATTTCACACTTAGCCATGCCAAATTTCATTCCACACTCTTCACTTCCTCATTCAATTTTCATAGCTGTTTTTATACGTCCTCTTCCTTCTCCCCCCGAACCATCAAGTCATCAGTAAACATCATGGCTTTCATTCTTTCCTCCCCGAGTTTTCCTGCCATTTTATTAATTTCCATTTCCATTACAAATAGAAGTGGTGAGGGGCCACTGCATCACTCCATTTTTTAATTCGAAGCACTTTGTCCTCCACATCTTTGTATTAATACAACTCATGTTATCCTCATGCATGCTTTTCACTTCATTACAACTCCTTTTTCCACTTTAGCCTCCTCCATTACTTTACAAACTTGATTTCTATCCACACTATCATATGCATTCTTCATATCCATAAATAGCATTACCAAGTCTTTCCCAAATTCATACCTTCTTTCCATCACCTATTGTATGACAAAGATCAAATCTCTTCTAGACCTCTGATCCTTAAATCCGTGCTGTTCCTCTCTCTGCCTTTGTTTCATTTTCTTTCTAATTCTCTTTTTCAGTATCTTTTCATATTTTTGTACAATTTGATATCAGTATTATTCATATATAATTGTATACCTCTTCCAGTCTCTTTTCATATCACTCTCAGCACGCTGTACAACCATAATATCCCTGCTTCTTCTGCAGCTCTTATCACAGCCATAATTAGTTCATCCACACCTCATTTTTCCCAGTTTCATTCTCTTTCAGTGCATCCTTCACCGATTTCCATGTGGGACTTCTTCCCTCCTCTTCTGCTAATCCTTCATGCTACTCTGTCTCACTTTCATCCATTTCTTCTTCCAGACTAAACATCTTTCGAAATATCCCCCACTTCGTTCCTTTTCTTCTTTGCCTGTCTTCATTGATAACTTTGCTTATAAATTGTTATAAATCACCATTTAAGCTATTTGATTCGAAAGGCAGTCACAATAACCATCCTAGTAAACTGGAGGAAAATACAGATTATTCGGGATTGACGGTTGAGGAATCCCTATTTATAATAACCGGGAGAACCACTGAATTAAACAGAAAGCGACAACAGTAAAACAAAAGGAGCATAGCAAATGCAAAGACATACGACACACAACATACCGCCCACCAAAAATAACACATATTTTTAACAACAAAGTTAGAAGGTCTTAAATAGAACAATATAAAATATAATAACCACTGGAAGCACTACTGTACATTAGTCAATTGAGTCAATTGGTAGAGGACACAGCTTTTGTATCACCCATTTGACAACACTGAATGACATACGGACAGTAGCTACTTGAACACGATTGTCAAGACCACGATGGATTTCTTCCACTGGAGCTAGCTTAAGTAGTCGGATGACCACAATTTCCACAACCGCTGGGTGTATTGTTGAACCAGTTGCCACCTAGACAGTCTGTTCATGGGAATGTGTGTGTATTTTGACTCTGGTATTGCGATGATAGGCCCACCTATCAAGAAATTACAAGGGGTCAGACTTTGAGGATCACTGGGATCAGGTGATAATTGATTAAGAGGACAAGAATTGAGGCAAGCTTCATTTTGTGCCAAGACTGTACACAATTCTTCAAAGGTTAGACTTGTATTGCCTACAACATGTCTCATGTGGAATTTCATCGACTTGACACCCACTTCCCAAAGACCACCAAAGTGTCGTGATCCTGTTGGGATAAAATGCCATTGTGTACCCTCAACACTTGCAAAACCAGCCACTTGTTCATTAAACTTATCATCTTGAAATAATCTATAGACCACTCGAAGAGAATTATTTGCCTCTACAAAATTAGTACCATTATTGCTGTAGATATTGTTACTTCTTCCGCATCTGGCAGAAAATCTCTGAAGTGCCGCTATGAAGGCCTCTGTTGTCAGATCGCTTACCAGTTCAATATGGATAGCCTTTATTGCAAAACGTATGCATATCGCTGTGTAGCATTTTACCTTGATCTTGCAACGCCGCCCACCTTGACGAATTTAAGAATGTACTAGCGTAATCCACACCAGAGTTCAGAAATGGCCTTGCTGAGCATAAACAAGATTCTGGTAACTTTCCCATTAGTTGTTGAGCTGCCCTTGCCTTTAGCCTGATGCATTTCATACACTTTTGGACTATTTGGCTTACAACACTCTTGCCATTCAATATCCAATATCGTTGTATAAGAGCTGCAAGTAACAACTGGGACCCAGCATAAAGTAGTCTTACATACTCATTTTGGATGACTAATCTTGTGAGCATGGAACTTTCTGTCAAGATGATGGGGTGTTTCTGGTCGTACTCAACATCAGCATGCTGCAATCGACCTCCCATTTGTAGAATACTGTCTTCATCAAGGAAAGGATGAAGATTGCGAAGAACGCTCTTCCCTCTAATTTATTTAAGATCTCTGAGATCTTTAACCTCTTGTGGATATGATGATAGCTGTAGCTGTCTGATGAAATGATACAAAGTTGCTCGAAGCTCCTTCACCATTATCGGACCTTGGTGTCTAATTTGCTGTTTTCTTGCATTGGTTGTGAAGCGAAAACAATAACTTATTACTCACTGCAATCTGGTTAATGATAAGAATCACATCACAATTTCCTCACGATTTTGTGTCGCTGCTATATACACTGCTTGGTTCTTACATTTGGTTGTCTCTTCCTCTGGTGTAATATACTTTACAATGAGGTCATTGATCACCTTCCTTTGCCAACCAATCTGGCCCGTACCATCATTTGTTGTGCTTGCAAAGGTCTTCTGGAGCTGCTCCTCTGGAAAGGATGTCAGCAAGATTTCATTGTGTTGGAACATGTTTCCAATCACACTCTGATGTCAAATGTTGAATTTCTTAGACCCTGTTTGCTACGAAGCTCTTCCATCTTTTAGGTGTTGCTGCCAGCCATGCTAACACAACTGTAGAATCTGTCCACAAATGTATGCTGTTAACGAGTAGACATAACGACGATGTAGTCTTCTTTACAAGTCTCGCCAAGAGTAAAACACTACATAATTCCAAACGAGGCAGCGATATCTGCTGCAGAGGTGCCACCCGTTACCTAGAACACAGAACATTTATGCTGATGTCACCCTCTTTGTTGACACAGGGAAGATACAAGCAAGCTCCAAATATTGATTCGGAAGCACCATGTATTTGGATGTTGGTTATAGTGCCATGTCACTTAACCAATCATGGTATTTTTAGGTTGTTTAGGAGTGGCATTTGATTGTAGCGCAAAGGACATGACCATAAGTACTGCATAAATCTCTTGCAATGAAGGATCACTGGTCCTAGAAGACCGAGTAGATCGAAGATCGAAGATGCGATACCTAGTACTATCCTTTTAGTGACTGGACCTTTATGAACCTTCACAGATATATCAAATTGTAACTCATCCAGTGCAGGATGCCACAACAAACCCAGAGTCTTTACTCCCTCAGAATGGTTGAACTTAAATGGTAGTTGTGTTTCTCTCTTCTGATCTGGGACTACTTCAAGTAGAGAGGCATGATTTGCACACCATTTGTGGAGTTGGAATCCACCCCTTTCCAGTGTTTGGATTAGATCTTGCTGTAACTGCTTAGCCCTGTGAAGATTATCATGTCATGTCTGAAGGTCATCCATATACATATCCCTTCTGATAGTTTCTGGATAGTTAACTGTTGCTTCATTAGCTAGCTGTATGAGACATCTGGTTGCAAGAAAGGAAGCAGATGATGTACCATATGTTACAGTTGTTGACTGATAGTGTTATAATCGTGCTTCTGGGTTTGAGCGCCATAATATGTGTTGTAAATTATAATCTCTTGAGTCTTTGCAAATTTGTTTGTACATCTTAGTGATATCAGCAGTCATTGCATATGTATGTGTTCTGAAACGCAATACTATAGACTGTAGATCCTGTTGTAGGATAGGACCAACCATGAGAATATCATTTAATGACACTCCACTTGATGATTTAGCAGAAGCATCAAAGACAACCCGTGTCTTTGTGGTTGTGCTACTTTCCTTGTAGACAGCATGTTGAGGTAAATAGAACACTGGTTCCGTAGTAGCATTGCACTCTGACCTTGGGTTGGACTGAGGTGTTGGCAACAGCTTCATGTGGCCTAAGCCCTGGTACTCCTCCATAAACCTTACATAATTTTCTCGAAGAACTTTGTCGTTGCAGAATTTCCTTTCCAGATGTTGGAATCTGTTCTTGGCACCGATGATGGATTCACCCAATGAGGCTTGGTCTGTCCTTCGAGGCAAAAGCATCATGAAACATCCTGTTTCATCCCTTAATATATTCTCAATAAAGTGCTGCTCACAATACCTTTTCGTCAGTGCATGGAAAAGATACAAACTCTTCTTGTTCCCAGAACCGTTGCAGCTGCTTGCTTAGGTTAGGCTCATTTCTCAAAAAGAATGAAGTTTAAGATCTCGGTTGCTTGCTTCCAGTACTCGTTGGCATCCTTCCAGCAAGAATCTAACCCAATTCTGTCTCCTGTAGTAGTACAGGATGGTTTTGATCAAGTTTCTGCCGCCCACCCTTTAGTAAGTGCAGGAACAGTTCAGAACTTAAAAGCATGTCTATATGACCAGGGATGTGAAACTGATCATCTGCTAGCTTAATGTCGTCAGGTATACACCACTCACCAATGTCTAGACATGTAGCTGGCATAGCACCTGTAATATTAGGAAGTACATAGCTTGTTACATTAGCCGAGTACGCTGAAAACCTTGACATTAATTGTACATCTACACTCTGTGAAGCTGTAAATGCAATTCCATTGATTCCTGCAGTTGGCAATAGGTTGTGCTGATGTCTCAGTTTTAACCGCTGAGTAAGTGACCACATGATGAAGTTTGACTGTGAACCACAATCCAAAAGTACTCCGCAGAGGTGAGTGCGACCCAGGTTTTCCTTGACCTTGATGATCGCTGTAGACAATAACACTTGAGTTTGGCTTCACTGTTTGAAACTACAATAGCTGCCCTGAGTAGGACTTTAACAAGCATTATCTGGTTGTTTGCACTCACCCAGACCTTTTGGGTACTGGCTGCCATGGTGTCCACTATTTTGACTTGGCCTAACTTTATTTGTTTTACATATTGCTTCTTATCATACAAACTGGCATACAAGAAATCATTACATTTGTACAGACTGTGAGTGTTATTACCACAGTAATGGCACTGCCTTTGTGAAGTGCTAATTAGTGAATTGGTGTGGCGAGGCAGCCTCGTCACCTTGATATTAATATCAGATTTGCCTAACTTGATATATTCATTATCAAAAGGCCTAATATTTTCTAATGCCAGCCTTTGGCATTCCAAAAATTCATTGAAACTATCTAATGTTGGGAATGACTTATCAGAAATTGTTAGCACCCATTCTCGCCTTGTCATAGCATCATTTCTCTGTGTGAAGAGATGGACAAGAAGTAGGTCATGTAAAGGTTTGTCACTGTTGAGCGCCCTAACTGCATTTTCTTTTTGCAGTGTTAATGAATTGTAGTAATTCTACTGCAGATTCCTTCTGGATAGGTTGAATGTCTAGCAATTGCCTAATATGGATAGATGCGATAAGACGTTTGTTTTGGTATCTATCCTCAAATTCTTGCCTATATCCTTCATTTTCAGTAGTTGACTCTAGATCAGTTTGTTCAATTTGTAACTGAACTACCTGAAATTTGTCCCAGATTCCACTTAATTTCTTATAACGCACCTTTACTTCATTTATGCTTGTGTTTCTTTCATTAAATTGATCTATAAATGTTTGCATACGTGTGAGACTTCCACTTAAAACACCACGATTTCTGGTTAGTGATTTAAGTTGTTCTTCCGCCATAATTATTTAAAGCAATCATGAGATGCCAAAGAATAAGACATGCACAGACATACCCTATGCAAAGAAACTTTTTTTTAACCTTCTAGGTTAACTTGCTATAGTTGTGAGCACAACACTGCTCGTTGTGATGAAACTCGCTATTAAGTTGACTTGCTATAGCTGGTCAATCACGTGACATCACAATGTTGTTACGTGCGTGCGCTCTCTCACTCTACAAGCTATGGTGGTTGATTGTAATGTTTATATCCAGTGAAGTTGAAATGGTTCATAGAGCTCCATACTTATTATTAAATCCAGTGAATAAATGTAAAATATAGAATAGTACTAAAATAATCGTTTGAGATACACAGCTTATTGTTAAACTCTCAAGACTATTACACTGATAATGCTATTTATGTGGCTTGCTCACAAATCACTAACATCACTGAAATCTTGTCACTCATTTTCTTACGTGGACCAATATTCGGGATTGACGGCTGAGGAATCCCTATTTATAACAACCGGAAGGACCATTGAATTAAACAACTTGGACTTAATTATTATTTTAATCTATCACACACACAAAAGAAGACCCTGTTCGGTTGCTTCATTTTAGATTTTTTAAAGACTACAGGCCCATGGCAACAGAAAGTGACAACAGTAAAACAAAGTGCACATAGCAAATGCAAAGACACGCAATACACAATACAGATTATCAATTAAAAAATTAATTCCATATTATTATTATCTTATGTAGCCTATTTCATAATTTATGTTTTTATTTGAAGGAAAATATTTAAAAACACTTTAAACAAATTTAAAAAAATGAGAAATAGAAAATTATGGTGATCCAGAATACTCCAAATTAGTCCTCATTTGATCAAAATAAATATTTTTCCGTAACCAAGCCCAACCATTGTCATTAATTATCACTGACAGTACATGATTGATTACTTGCTTAATAAAATTATAATGAATCACACTATCATAAATTAATGGATATCTTATGTTTGAACCAACAATCCTCATATTATTTCACTTTATTGATGGAGTTTCCGGTGTAAGACCCGTGTGCCTAGTGAAGTTGTATACATTTTCAAACTTAACCAAATAATCTAGTTTTGATCTTTATTTTGTGTGGGTTTTTTTTTTCTTAAAGTTTTTGTGGCTATATTATTGCCTGTGCTAACAATATTTATACCATTATGACATATATTCAATTGTTCATAGGTATCACAGGCAGGGCTCCTCCACTAGCCTCTGCAAGCAATGCTACCACCATGAAAAAGACAACCTCTAGTGATGACGATGATGTCATAATGATTGACTTAACGTGAATATTACAAGGTTATGCCATACTTTGGGCACGATGGTGCTTTCTAATGGACAAGTTTCTGCTTCTTAATATACCTAAAAAAAACTTTGTATTAAAAGTGTCTTTCTCTTAGCATTTAATTTATTTTTTCTATTTTTCTTAATTTAGAATAATACAATATTTCAAGAGTGATGATAAAATAATTTGCCAATTTATCAATATTCAAATTGAAAATAAATATAAAAGAAAATATCTGTTAAAGAATTGATCTTTAGTCTAATTAGCTGTATTAATTTTCAAAAGTGTTTAGGGTTTTTATCTAAGTGAGTTAATTAAAAATGCAATAATGTTATTACTTTTGTCTTTGATTTTGTTTTAGGTTTATGATGAGCTAAAGGACAAATTGAACTTAATACTTAGTTGTAAAATGTATAATAATATGTCCAAAGATGTTTAGCATTTTATTTTTATTTTTATTAGTATTTATTATTATTATTATTATTATTATTATTATTATTATTATTATTATTATTATTATTATTATTATTATTATTATTAAAATAGTAATGGTGGCTATTCAAATTGTAAGTTTCTTCAATTTGAAACAACATAAAAAGTTGCTTTATTTAATGAGATTTGAGATAGAGCTTAAAATAGGTCATGGTTTTTTAATTCATATAATCTTTATTTTTCTCACTGGAAAGTATTTCTGGAAATTCATATCTGAAAATTACTTTTCAAATTTCCTTCTATAAGCTATTATTTTCTACGTTTTGTTTTAGTATAAATGGAAACTAAATAAAGCTACACACTTTTTAAAAAATTGGAAACTAAGCGTTTCTAAAACAACAATAAATGTAAATAGTTTTCATTGTTGCAATTTGAACATGAATTTTTTTTTTATATAATATAGATGTTTTTTTTATTCCTCATTGTAAATAATTTAATAGGTTGGCCCCACCAAAGAGTGACATTATTTTGTTGACATTATTTTAGTTATTTAAATGATTGAAATAATCAATTAACTGATTAAATTTTCAAGTTTCAATTGTAAAATACACTGATATGAAAGCAGAATGGAAATAAATGCAATGCAAACTCCATTGATTTTTAAGTTATTTAAAGTATATCAAAAGCATTTCTTTTTCTTATCAAAACCTAAGAAATAAATCTAACTATTCAAATAAAAAAAGTACTTTATTCAGCTCACTTTTATTAAAATTTTAAAATTATATGAAGTTTATGCTATGTGTCTTTATATAAATTACCTTACTTGCAGAGAAACTATTTTTGTCAAACCAATCCTCGGCAGTCTATTATATATATTGTAACTCTTTGCATTATCAACATGTACAGAAAATAAATTATTGAGAAGTGTAAACTATGTGGTCTTAATTATTCATTGTTGTCGACTTTTTATTTTTAATCTTAAAATGTGTGAATTTAGCCAAAGCTTTGAAATATTTCTGTAAAAGTTGGTGGGTGGGACTCCATTAGTTAAATTACGTATTGGTCCTCGGCTATGTTGCTTTGTACTATTTCTACGAGACCTCTGGGTGATGTAAGAGTGGCATAAAGAAATAAAAGAAAAATGAATATTTAATATGTTTATGTCTATACTCTGAATTATTAGTTAGATAACAAAAAAAAAAAAATGTTGGGGAGAAACTTATATATATTTACTATACCCTAACACACAAATCAAAACTTTACCATCTTACAATTTACTCTAATAGGTGATGATGGTGATGGACAATCAGCCTAAAAAAAAATTACTAGGCATGAGCACTATATCAACAAAAGTTCAAGCTCATTAAAGAAGATTATTGGCCAAGAAACCTTAGTCATAAAAAAACTAAGTTAATTATAAGTGTCCTGAATTGGTCTTTTGCAACCCCCGATTTTTCATAACCCCTCACATATTCCCTTGAGTTCTTGTTCATCTAACAGTCATTACAGTGACCAATTGTTGAAATAACTCCATTCGGCGGTCCCAGCACATGGATTTCCACAAAGTCCAAGTCCAACAATACAAATAGCTCAAGAACATACCTTTCCAGCGATTGTTTAGGTACCTCTAAACATGCATCCAATCCTTTTCAAGGACACTATTCGGCTCCTTTAGATAGTTAGCTCTCCCCATAAGCAATATTTTCCTTGCCACACAATTATTTTTCGACCTCTAGCATTTACGGGCCATCTCCATTCAAGCGTTTCTCTCAAGTTATCCCCCAACAACAATATTTTTGTCCGCATCTATCGCTGCCAACTCACAAACACAAATTTCCCTAACTGCACAGCCACAAAATTAATTTAATAAAGTAAAATATGAATTACATAGACATACAAACTGGTTTAGTTATGAATTATTAGGATTGCTATTCTTACCAAGATATATGAGTAAACATTTACTGGGCTCAAGGAGTATTATGTGTGGATGGTAAGTTGGAAATCCCCTTATTTGCAAAATATATAATCCTTCCCTTCTGACTCATTTCACTTCATTAGACTTTTTTTAATTATATTTTAAATATATATACAATATACATATTACCCACACTACCTAATAGATCAAAAAAATCCCATGGCTGAGGTCGGAGGTAGAAATAGAAAACCAAATTCGATCGAGGATTGACCCTTTGGAGCGCCCACCTCACATCTCATCACTGCATAGAGGGCAGCACGTGGTAAATGTAGTTTGTGGCTGAGCCGATCAAGTGAATAATTCTTTGGGACGGAGTGTGGCATAAGAAGATCACTTACAGCTTAGATCAGGGATGTTAAACCTTTTAAGGTCCAAGAACCAAAGTTTCTGTCTCTTGTTGGCTCGCTGTACTGTATCGATAATATTAGGATTGAATAAATATTAAAATATTCTTATTAGCTCATTCTTATACACTTATACTCATATTGGGGATTAGGATTTCTCATGAAGTTTGTCCTCTTGTTTTTTTCCTATTTTTAGATTTTCCATAGCAGGAGGTATTGTGAATTGTCTTGTCTACTAGAATTGTCATCTGCCAGTTCAAAGTACATTTGTATTAAAACCCAATATTTTTCTTAGTACAAAAAGCAAAAATTGTTTCTAAAATAAGATAAAATATGTAAATAAAATAAGTATTTATTTTATTGATTGATTTTGTCAAATATTTCTGTATTTGTTAAAAAAAATTCTCTTGAAATAATTTTATATTTTTCATAAGCCAGCAGACCGAAATAAATGTTACCACAGGCCGCAGGTTGAAGACACCCGGCTTAGATCATCTTCAACCCCTAAGGAACTGATTTTAATTCCCTTATGGACAAATTTTAGTATTTACTTTGTGGGAAAAAGAGACACTAAAATTATATAGTTTAATATAGGTGCAGTCTTGGTAGCTAATAGTTCTTGATTTAAGCCCCTATAAAAAATAAATACTATCCATTGATCAGGAACCCTTTAGATCATGCGCCAACTTCACCAGCTGTCTCTGTCTTATCCTGTCCTGTGCCACCTCCTTCCATGTGTTCTCTTACACTCTCAACTCATTCATATCTTTCCTCAGTTCATCATGACTTTTGATCGACCCAGCGGTCTCCCGCCATCTGGTATTCCTTTCAATAATGCTCTTGGTCTTTGTTCTGGCCCCATCTTAGCAACATGTACCGCCCATCTCATACAATTTCATTTCGTCTTCTAATCACTATTGAGTTGTTTTATCAGAGCATACAATTCATCATTTTTTCTTCTTTTGTATCCTTCCACATCTCTCACAGGCTTACAAATCTTTTTCACTAACTTTCTTTAAAATATTCTGACCATCTCTTGCTTGGCCTCCCCTATGGTCTTTTAAGAATGTGAGGATGGTTATTGTATTGTAAGTTGTCTGAATGAGATAGATTTTCTGTTTGGTTACTCCAAGGAAACAGCCAGTTTCACCAACAAAACCGAGCTATATGCCTCTTTTTGTTAAATGATCAATTTTGTTTGAATTGAAATTGCTAATTTGTTTTTTGATATTGTTGTTGGTGTAGCAAGCTATAACCATTTAATGTTTTCTGAGGATATTAGTGATTCTGTTAGTTTATTTTCCATTGGAACTGAATTGAATCCTTTCACTTTCTCACTAACGGGTAGAGAAAGTATTTTGATTGTCCAAAAAAATAAAACTTGAGATTTTGATGAATTTCAACATTTCATGATGCCCTGAATCCAAAAAAAAAATTGAATTTTCATCTGTATGTACCTCTTAGTAGAGCCTAAACTATTTTACCGATCAGGCTAAAACTTGTTATCTAGGATTTTAATATGGTTGCCCTGAGGGTTTCTGGAATTGGATATACAACCATAAAATTAAGTGTAGTTTACTGAAGGGTGAAAAGAGAAAAAATCGATTGTATCAAAATCGGCTCCTAACGATTTTGATTAAATTTTTATTTCCAAGAATTGCTCACTATTACAAACAAAATTGCTACTCTCAATTTTTTGTCAAAATGACTTGAAGGATTCTGGTCTGATGCGTAAATTCTCATTTCTTATTGTATCTTCATAACTATTTGAGATATGAAATTACTTATCAATGCAAATATTTAGGTATATTTATAATGAAAATATTTTATTTGAAACATATTTTTATAAAACCAATATTTTTCAAGCTATACGCAAGTATATATATTTTTAACTTTTTGAATATTAAAGGTAAAGTATTGCGGCCATTAAAAAAATCTAACCTGAGATGTTGGATGTTAACATTTAATGACCCCCCCAAACCCTAAAAAGTGGTTTTTACAATGCAGTTTCTCTGTGTCTGCTTAACCCCAAAATTAAGAATAGTTTAGTAAAGGTCAAAAAGAGAAAGAATTCGATTTTCTCAAAATCGACCCTAACAATTTTCATTATTGAGATACTAAATAACCTATCATTGCAAAATTAAAAATTTTATCTGAAATATATTTTTATAAAACCAATAGTTTCTGAGATATTGGCAAATATATTAATACAATTTTGTGAGCTTTAGTTGTAATCATCTGTATGTACCTCTTAGTAGAGCCTAAACTATTTTACCGATCAGGCTAAAACTTGTTATCTAGGATTTTAATATGGTTGCCCTGAGGGTTTCTGGAATTGGATATACAACCATAAAATTAAGTGTAGTTTACTGAAGGGTGAAAAGAGAAAAAATCGATTGTATCAAAATCGGCTCCTAACGATTTTGATTAAATTTTTATTTCCAAGAATTGCTCACTATTACAAACAAAATTGCTACTCTCAATTTTTTGTCAAAATGACTTGAAGGATTCTGGTCTGATGCGTAAATTCTCATTTCTTATTGTATCTTCATAACTATTTGAGATATGAAATTACTTATCAATGCAAATATTTAGGTATATTTATAATGAAAATATTTTATTTGAAACATATTTTTATAAAACCAATATTTTTCAAGCTATACGCAAGTATATATATTTTTAACTTTTTGAATATTAAAGGTAAAGTATTGCGGCCATTAAAAAAATCTAACCTGAGATGTTGGATGTTAACATTTAATGACCCCCCCAAACCCTAAAAAGTGGTTTTTACAATGCAGTTTCTCTGTGTCTGCTTAACCCCAAAATTAAGAATAGTTTAGTAAAGGTCAAAAAGAGAAAGAATTCGATTTTCTCAAAATCGACCCTAACAATTTTCATTATTGAGATACTAAATAACCTATCATTGCAAAATTAAAAATTTTATCTGAAATATATTTTTATAAAACCAATAGTTTCTGAGATATTGGCAAATATATTAATACAATTTTGTGAGCTTTAGTTGTAAAGAGATACTACTTAAGTTTTAATGCAATAATTCTTTAATGCCATAGGCTATAGAGTAAGTAAATAAGTCTCGTAAAAATTTAGGTTCTTTTTTTATTAACCTCTTAGGGGAAATGTTTGTACAACAATGATCTATCTCTATCATTTTAGACTCGATAGTCAATATCTACCTTTTTTTATTGGTCTAAATATATGAGGAATTTAATAGCAATGTGAAAACCATAAGACGTGCAAACCCCTAATAAAATGTTGAATAGTTTAATACAAATTGTTGACCCTTGGGGACCCAATATCAATATTTTGTAGTGGTCCAACTATATAAATGAGGACTTAAATTATTTAAAATAAAATTTAAAACAGTCGAAAAATGTTTTATGTTAGTAGGTATAGTGCAATTTTTGCTAGTGTATGTTTCACATATATTACAAGTTTTGAGTAAATATCTTCATTTTTAAACAATGGACTGAGAAAGTCTGTGTGGAGTTCCATACCATTTATTTTTATTTGTTTCCGTTGGTATTCTGAGAGTGGTGTTATTAATTTTGTGATTTCAGCATTTGAAAGATGTTATAGATTAGTGAATGTGAATTGTAAGTTGTCTGATGATATTAAGCTTAATTTTGAAATTCGTTTTGTTAAGCAGGATATGAAGCAGTCTATAGATTAAGCTGTTGAATATTTTTTTATGGATTTCATGGTGGGAGTCTTTTAGGATGATTACATCAGTGTGTGTGGTAGGTTTCCAGTATAGTTGATATTCCTTTTTTTCTGATTTCTAGATCAAAGTAATTTATGCCTATGTTAATGCCATATTCAATGGTAAATTTTAATTGGTGATGAATATTATTCAATAATGATATGAAGTCAGGTGATGGAGTAGGGTCTTATTAATGGAATATGAGGATGTTATCAACCTTCCGCCAGTAGAAATTTTATATTTAAATTGTTTTTAAGCTGGTTAATAGTTTCAATGCCATCATCCAAAATGAAAATTTCAGACACAAGGCATGAGATGGGAGAATACTTAGCTAATCCATTCTTGTGTGAGTAGAATTTATTATTAAAGTGAAAATAGTTTTTATATGAGACATTTGGAAATATTGCGATAATTTGTTTGATAGTTTAGTATGTTTTTAGTGATATTGATAGTTTTGTTTATCGGGACATTGGTATATAGATTAGAAATGACGAGAAACATGAATTTGGTTTGGGAATTTATATAATTAATGTTTTTAAGTTTGTAAGTGTGTTGGTTAAGTCATGAATTTTTCACAATTATGTGTATAGGGAAGTTTCAAATCATTTTGTAAAAGTTTGGAAAGTTGTTTGGCGGTTTTGTAAGCAGGAGCATTTTGATAGTTGATTAGAGGCCTGATTATATTTGGTTTATTAATTTTAGGTAAAAAAGTAAAATTTGGTGCTATGGGATTTATGTTAAACATTCAAAAAAATTCTTTGGGAGGCAAGATTAATGGAGTCTGAGAACTTTTTTGATATCTCTGTGATATTTATTGTGGGATCATTCTTTGATTCAGAGATTTTATTTATTAAGTTCATAGTTTTTGAGAATTAGTCTTCACGATTAATTAGAACTATGGTGTTGCCTTTGTCTACCTTTAAATTGATATTATTTTGGTTAAATTATCATTGAGCCATTTTAAGTAGGGATCTGTGAAGCTTCGATAATATTGATATCAATCCAAATTTATATTATTTGATTCGATAGCTCGAATCAAACCAAAAATACATTACTATATTTTTAATAACAATTCTCGTGATTTAAAAGTAAATGCTTATTCATTTTTACCAAACTGACCGGAAAATAATGCACACTTTTTTTAATACCAAAAACAGCCTTTACAAAACCTCACAGTTTATAATCACACCTTTGGTTAATAAGTAGCAAATGTGTTAACTTTGAGGACTGAAGATAAATTATATCAAAATTAATTTATAATCACAAGAGAAGGGTGTTGTTTACTGTGTGCACTTGTTGAAGAATTTATAAGGTGTTCAAAGCTAATCTAATATTGTTGTTTTAATGTGTAACTTTTTTTTAACATCATAACTTAAGCAAACTTAACTCTAATATGATTTGATTTGATAATTATTCAAAATTTGTTAATGATATTTTCTTTGATTCGATATATATATTTAAAAACCTTTCAACAAACTGACCCTCAAATGATTTGTTTTAGAAAAACGATCCCAGGTTACCCATTTTGAATAAAATCAGTCAAGCTAGTTTTAAAAAATATAAAATTTTCAAATTGTAGTTTGTTCAAGATAACTTAAGCTTTCTTATGACAGTTATGAAAGGCTACTAAAATGTGTTCCGTTTTCATCCACCTTGCAAATATATTTTGCCACTTGGATATATAAGTCAATTTAAATCAGTTGCTTAAGTGGAATAACACATTTGTGAAACAGATGAATAAGGGAATAAATTCTAGTATTGTTCAGGAATTAAATTTTAGTTTTGTTTAGTTTGTCATAAAAAGCCAAATTCCTTTGAATGTACAAAAGAGGTGATTTAAACCTCACAATGAGTGAATGTGGACAGTGATAAGCCGCTCGTACTTACCACTAGTATGAATATTCTAGAAGTGTGTATAAACTTTGTCTTTATCTTTAGTAATAGTGATAAAATTGGCTCTATAAATTATTGCAACACTTATGTTTTATTATTTGGCAGAATTCACTACATTAGCTAGTTTTGGCTAAAAATTATTAAAGTTTTTAATTTTAGAAACAGCAATTTTTTCATTTTTTTTACAAACTTATGTTTTAAGTGTTGTACATAAAGTACAAATTTCACTGAATATGTACAGTGCCTCCCTGGTGGCGATCCAGCATAACAGAAATGTGACTTAGTGTTTTTGTACAAATGGTAAAACTCCTTTGTCAGGTCATGGAGGGGTGAGTGCTACCCTGCCCATTGCACACTAAATGGTTGATGTACCTGGCTCTCGGATGAAAGATGGTTCCAACAACACGATGTCCTCACCAACAACTTCGGGTAGTATCTGATATTTGTGCTTGGCATTCTCCAAGACTAGGGTCTTGTAATACTGGCTGCTGTATTTTCCAACAACACGATGTCCTCACCAACAACTTGGGGTAGTATCTGATATTTGTGCTTGGTATTCTCCAAGACTAGGGTCTTGTAATACTGGCTGCTGTATTTAAGGAACATACCAACTTTTCCCCCCTAATCCCAATGTTTTTCCTATTCAGTAATATTAAGGTCAAGTTTATGTTCACGACTAGTGAAAATATATATATTTTATTGGGCACCAGTTACCTTTTGGGCTATCCACGTATATTTACACTATCGAGAAATGGATGAGGAAATGTAACTACATTAGTACATAGATAGAGGGGAAAACAATTTAGTAAAAACCACCCTCAGTATACTTGGCCGAGATTCAAACCCAGATCATCTTTTTACTGCCAATACAGTTTGCGAGAATGAGATGCCTTGGATAATTTGACCACTGACTTTAACAAAGGAGTTGAGCTGGATTCATTATCCTGGTGAGTAGCAATGCATATTTATCTAGCACCATGCTTGGCTGGATTAGTTCGTAAGATTGAGAATATATCTTGCCCTAGTGATTAATCTAGTATGTTACAGTTGTTAGATCCAACTCCTGGCTCTCAGTGTGCAGAAGGGCCAAGGGTATTTTATGATAAGCTTTGGAGTGTGTGTGTGTGTGTGTGTGTGCGCGCGCGCGTGTGAATTTGTGGTGAAAAATACAAGTTGGCAGACCCCGGGCAACATGCATGCATGTGTGTGTGTGTGTGTGTGCGTGTGTGAATTTGTGGTGAAAAATACAAGTTGGCAGACCCCCGGGCAACATGCATGCAAATTAGTGACTTTCATGGACTTCTAAACTCTGTTGCAGTAATCTTTAATGGTTATGGAAAGATTAAAAACTCCTTTGACCCCAACATAAAGTAGTAGGTACATCTTGTATTGGATATATGTGTGATGGCGTGCGCTACAGTGTGCCCCTCCCCCTCCCCACGGGACCAAGTCCCAGGGCTGTTTCTCGGAGCGTACCCAAAATTATGACCTCTCCGCCCTCCCAACTCCCAAGAAAGGAGAGGTGATCAGGATCAGGTCAAGCTTCCCTACCAGTCACTCAATGGTTGGACCGACACTGAAACCTGTGCCTCTCACATTCCAAGGTGGTATTCGGAGCTGTTTCTGCTCACTATCGGCTTAGACCTTCCCTTTACACTTGGGTAAGGGAGTTGGAATACACCCACTGTGCGTGGATAGGTAAATTCCGGTAGAGATCGCCTCTGTCTAGCTTAGGCACTACTACTGTCCAGGTTAGCACCGGAGTTCTAGATGTCTCACCATCCGGCCCTACGAGGCTCAGGCCCGAGGGCCCAGAACCCTGCAAATGGGCCTACTTACGCCATGCCCCACATAATCCAACCCATTTTGGGCTGCCGCATTGCTGCGTGGGCATCAGCCCCACCTTGTGTACTACATATGTCAGAAGTAGTCTAAAAGGTGCTACCAGACTGCAGAGACGCACCCCTCCCTTGTATATACTGACCTCTGGCACAGTAGGTACAGTGGGTCATTAGCTGGTTCCCAGGAAATACATTTAGTTTTCACCGTGAGCTCTATACTAGGAATGGTAATTGGTGCCCCACTTTTCTTATAACTATGACTTTTACCATGGTCTACACTTATGATGACCAAGTTATAGCACTCCCGGACCCAAATTGAAAGTAGGTGCATGTTATAGGACTGTTGCTGCAATGGCTTATAACAGGGTTGGTGACACTTTTATTAGTAGCGTGCCACTTAAGGACTTTCTGAATTTTTAACTAATTTAGTGTGCCACCTCTTATTTAGATTTTTTATGAGTATTTAAAAATCAAAATTTGTTGACTAATTTTATTATGAAATGTAATTAATAACGCAAATCAAATTGTAAATATTTTAATAACACCTAAATACTACTCAAGCATATAACCCGAACGGGTAGTAAGATGCGGTGCTAAATAAATAAAAATATAACATCTAAATATTAATGAAGTAATATTGATAAATTGTCAAAGCAAGTGTCTAAAGGTAGGATTCCCTCGGCACATCTCGCGTCTGTGACCAGACTGGTTTCCATAATTTGTTATGTGGCCAGGTCCTTCCAGGTGACTGCGACTGGGGACCAGAGTCCATGTCCAGCGTCTCTACATTGCGTCTACCTCCACAATACTACGAGAGCAGTGTGGATGCAAACGCACCACCAAGCAAATGTGTGTTTTAGCAGAGTTTTATTTAGTTTAGTGTTTGATTGCTCTGGTTTGGAAAATGGTCCAAGATTTATAGAAGAGGACAAAATTTTAATTGGATAGGTGGAAAAGCACCCCTGAATTTTTGACATATCTTCACCATTGTACAGGGACCAACATGTAAGAAGTAATCGATTACTCTGACTTAGTGTCATAGTTCAGGGTAACACTATTCCAAAATAACATGGAACATTAAATAAAACACAAGTGAAAAACTCAACTGAGAAACAATCTGCATTGCACATAAAATTATCCACAACTGGCGACCAAGAGACGCATAGGGAAACACTCTATCCCGTGTCTGACGCCGACAATATTAGACACTATTAATTTCAATAACTTAAATAAAAACATTGAAAGTAACATTTTCAGGACTAGGCCTACAGAAATATTGACTTTTAAAAATTAAAAAGCAATGGAAATAGTGTTATTTTATGTTTATTTTCCCCAGGTTCGCGTGCCATAGATTTGCCATCCTTGAGTTATAATATCCTTTTAGGGACAGAAGGATCTATTCCCCACTATTAAGCATCAGAAGTTCTGCCGATTATGACAATGGGTGGGTTTATCCTTTACAAGCATAGTATGACTAAAGGAAATATGCAAATAATAATTAATTTTACTCATCTGTACATCATGTTTTTTTTGTATTAATAGGGTCAAATACCCACTACTGTTGCACCTAACTAGACTGCTGATGACAGGGAGATCGAGGTTCGAATCTCAGTCGCATGTACTTAGTGGGTTTTTTTTAAATGGTTTTCCATTCTCATCATGCAAGTGCAGGTATACTTCCTCTAAATATAACCTTCTAACTCCTAAAACCATTAGCGTAGTTAGAAAATAATTGTATAACCTGAACAGATATTAAGACCCGATGCTTAAAATAAATTGTCAAATTAAATAAATAGCCCTGGTATTTTGACTACACAAAGGTGGTATTTTAAATTAAAGGTTTGATTAGTTGAGTTTAAGTCTGTTCAGCGTGGGAATTGTTTTCTGAAAGGCCTTTTTCCCTGCCAGAAATCTATTATATAGTAGGATATTGGTAAGAAAAAAGACCTTTCAGAGAGTAATTCCTACCGAGAATGGAGTATAGGTTAAATTTTTTCATTACAAATGAATTGGCTACTAGATCAATTCGAGTAAGATTTTTTGCCAATCTTAAAAATATTTAAATTTTATTAGAGAGCTGCCAATTAAGACTAGAGCCAGATGAGTTGTCAATAATCATGGTGTTAAAAACATTAAATTTTAAAAAAAGATGACACATAGTTGATGCATACTCATCTCTCAGATCTCTCTGTTTTTTTTAATCACATTTTGTAAAATAAAAAATTTCTTGATGAAAAAGAATAAATATCAACAAAATTCTTATATTTCTTCCAATTCATAAGGCTAAAGGCCAATCAAAAAAGCTTGTTTTTATATATAAGCTTATATATTTTTAGCACTCCATCTTACTATCCGTTCGGGTTGTAGGCCTACGCTTATGTACTAATTACGCTAATGGTTTTAAGTATTTAGGAAGGTTATATTTAAGGGAAGTGTACCCACATTTGCATGAAGGAAGAGTAGAAAACTATTTTGGAAAATTATGGTGGTAGGGTTTATTTGAGATATAATTGGTATTTATAGCCCCGTGATTGAGCGCCAATTATTACGATATTTTACTTGAATAAATACAACTGGTAATGTTGCACACGATTTATTGGAGTGATTTTACTTATATTCTTATACAATTTTACTTGAAATACAGGTTATTTTCTGTGTATTCTTTGTATATAAGTTAGTAGTACTGTCGTGATATTACACATACTCTAGGTTTATGTCGCCGGCACTCTGTAGATTTATGTGACTACTCTATATATTCATAAGCACAAGCAGGTTATATATGACATACCCCTTTCTCCTTGGACCTCTCGTGACCAGTGTCAAAACCAACAAATCGAAAGCGTCCCCGCGACAGGTGTCTTGAAGGCTAGCTTCCTATTGGGTATAGGGAGCTGGCGTCTCTTGTTTGTTTGGTAAATACTACGAAGTTAAATTTTGAAATAAAAAATAAGTTTTAATGGTGCAATCCTTCTACATTATTTCTGAAAAGCACGTGATTCTTCATGGATGAAGTCTTAAAAGGATAATTTACATACAATTTATTGAAGAAAAATACCTTCATCCATGACTTTTTAAATATATAAGAGCGGTCCAAATCAATATCGTTACAAAATCCAACCTCAGAACACCCGATCGGGATTCGAACCTCGATCTTTCCATCATCTGCAGTCTAGTCTACTGTGAGTGTGTGTTAGACCATGTGGCCAACAAAGAGGGTAGTTATATTCTTACTCTCCCAAAAATATTGGTGTAGTTATCTAATATTCCAGTATGTGGAATCAGTCCTGCACTAATATTAACTTACCTTATGGAAAAAATTTAATAAAACCAATGTTGATTTAAGAATTTCACTAAAAACAGTAACCCAATAGCTTGACACTTTTATTTATAAAATATCAGCAGTATAGGAAGATACACTAGGGCAGATAAAAGTAGAAAGATAAACCCACACTAATTACAAATGATTACTGCACCCTTGATTCTAATCTAATAAGTTAAGTACTTTTTAAGTTTTAAAAAACTAGTCACAGATTTTATTGATGGAATATGGTATATATTAAGGACATAAAATCTGATTTTCTTGAACTGTCATTTGCCTGGATTTGCTTGTTTTTTGGGGGCTTAACTTCATGCTTGGTTTTTCCACTCTTCAAAACTTTGTCAGCTTCTTTTTCCAAATTTATGAGAAACATTTGTTTTGATAATAATGGTACTAGGAGATTAAATTTGTTTATTTTCTTGTTAATTTGATCAACCAAATCATTGTGTCTTGCCACAAGTTTGGTCCACTCAATAATTTCGTCGTCAAATAAAGGAAAAGTGCCAAAATAAGTTCTATCAGAAAATAAGCTTTCGCGAAGAATATGCAGTTCTTCTCTTATTTCTTTTTGTAGTGTAATCCATTCTGGGGTAAAACCATTCTCTATCAAAACCTCATTCATTTTTTGTGTGACAAAGTCGACATATGGATTGGTATTTTTATAAGGAAGAGGTTTCCCTTTGCCAGACAAATTATCAAAATCTCCTTTAGCCATCGATTCTTGAATCAAATCTTCCACAAGTCGATCTATTTCTGAGCTTATCTTGATCTTTTTTGATTCTTTCTTGTCCTTTACCACCATGACTTCATCCACATATTTTGAAAGTTTAGAAACTCTGTGGTTATAAATATTGTTTATTGCTACATCAGCACGGTGTTTTATAAATTGCTTCTCTCTTTTCTGGGGTGGCCCATATCCATATCCTCCATAACTAAGATATTGTCTATGTTGAGGGGCAGTGTGTTTTATATCAAATTCTTTCACAGCTTTGTTTTTATTGCAATTAAAATCACTATTATCTTCATTCCCTCTCAGGCGAGTTTGAGCAAATTTATTGTTTAGTTTGCGATATGCTTCTTCAATTAGATTGAATTTAACTGAATCAGCCTCTGGAGATGCACTATCAGGATGGAAACGTTTCGCAAGTTTCAAGAATGCTTGGCGCACATCTTCTTGATCACAATCTGTAGCAACTTGTAAAATTGAATAGCAGTCTAAGTAATCCTCTTTATCTATTTTACTTAAATATCTTGTTATAATAGTTCTATGGATACAGTTAGAATTTAAATATAAAGAAGACACCAGTGTTTGTTTGCATTGTGGTATTCCTAAAAATGTGAATAATCCTAGATTGTGCATCTTGGCCTGTGACATTTCTCATTATTTGGTAATTGTAAACAAATACATGATTACATAACTATATTTGTTACTATGTAAACAATTTATTTAATTCTTGTGAATATATATATTCAATTTAATTAAAAAGCTATAAAAGATTTTCTTCAACGCCTAGTTATATTTTTAATAAAATATTTATTTAATGTTTAAGGTTAAGAAAATTACTTGAGCACCTTTATGGTAAATGGATTTTATAAGACATTTGATGTGAAGGTCAAATTATTACACACACACTCGATAATGAGTTCTAATAATACTAATAATAATCTCTGAATACTAGTTTAATAGACGTATTACTTCTAGCATGTACCTAGCTTTTCCCTAAACTTTCGCCGCGTCCCACATACATAATTTTTAGGTTGTGAGTGATGTCATTTTATCAAGAAAGCTAGCTCATAGAGTGAAATAACCATGAAGCAATAATAGTTTTTATCCTCTCCAAAATCTACTCATCTAAATTCAGAGTTAAATAATTGAATATATAAAACTCTAATTTAAATGATTTAGGATTATATAGTACAGAATGTTCACGATAGCTTTTCCACCTGGATGACATTTGAAAAATCATGTTTATGTTTTGTGTTGCCAACACGTGTAAAATATCAATTTTGTTATAAATGATAAGTTTTTTAATTAAATATGATATTCTACATTTAAAATAAAGTAAAATTAAGTTTACTCACACTTTCATTTCTTTAAAAAAAATTTTCGTCCAATCTGAAACAATTTTATTTTTATAATATTTAAAAGTACTTTTTTTCGTTTTAGAATGTTATCGAAATTGTGTGATATAGATTATGGTCCATGCATTCATACTTTTTAATAAAGGCATCGTATTTACTTGGAAAAGAAAAGATAGTCTAAATACTTGTAAATTTTTATTTAAAAAAAAAAGTTTGTATACATATACATAATCCTAAGAGCATTTGCTCACTCGGGGACTATGAGTTTTACAGCAACAATTTTTATACAGTTTTTTTTAATGTCTTCATAATAATTTTATATTATGAATTATGTATACTTTTTTTTTAATATTATAAAGTGAAAAAATCAGAAATTATGAATAATGCTTAAAAAAAAAAAGATGAGTTGAATTAGTGCCAAAATAAGAGTGAAACAATGTACTAATTAAAACATAAATTTCCTTATAAATTACGTAATTATAAATTAATACAATAACTGTTTTGCGAAATTATAGTGAAAAGGATAGAAAGACACTGCCAATCCTTTATAAGAAACATAAATGGCTGGAGCTATGTTTACAATATACATGATACACACGTATACTTACACAAATCTACAAATATATATATAAATATATATATACAATACATTAGAGCAGTGGTCTCAAAATTTACTAAGCAAAGGGCCACATTATATATATATATATACACATATAAGTTCTAGATCTCATTTCGATGTATGCATATCTTATAACCATAATTAAACATGACTAAAATATAAGCTGTGCAGCCAACATAACTACCCCCTCCCTTCTCAAATCAGAAACGTACTTCGGACCGGACCCTCCACTCAAAAGACGCTTTATGGAACGCAGCTAGCATGGATTTTATATATTGCATTCAGGAGAACCATCATTTCGGTATCGTCGTCGTTTTTATTTTTTCATGTTTTTCAAAGTGTCTGCTGGATTTGGGCCATGGGCCGTAGTTTGGTACCCCTGCACTAGAGAGAGAGAGAATAAATCCTACACAACAGGCTGAAATAAAATCTTAACACATTATATAAAATGAGAAAAGTATAATGAGTAATATGAAATACAACGGGTAGAAGCTATATTTAAACTGTTTGATTATTAATGTATAATTTGACATGTTTTTTTAAAGTTTGACAACTTTGGTATGTTGGAAATTTCTGTTGGTATGGCGTTATACAGTAAGATCATGTTATTTAATATTGAGTCAGCACCATATTTGACTATATTAAAAGACCTATGAGATTTTCCTTGTATCTCATGTGTTATAACCAGAGCTTGACTATTCCAGAATGGATGTAGATTTTAGTTTGTTTGTATTTATTTTATAAACATGAATGCCTGTATGATAAATAATAAAAAAATTTAGAGTGGCATTAACTCCAGATGTGTATAAATCTCCAGAGAATTAATATATGTATTAAATGGCAATAATTATTCTAGTTTGGAGAGCTGACAATCTCTTTAGTCTTGAATTTGTTGCATGACCCTAGATAAAGTTAATATAAATTAAATGTGGTGAACCATTGAGTAATATAGGGAAAGCTTGATGGTATTCGTTAATAAATATGCACACCTACTTATAGCTCCATCGAATGGGACAATTTTTTTTAAATAATATTGTTAATGAGTGTTTTCATAGCAAATGCTTATCGATTGTTAAGCCGAGATATGTGATGGAATAAAAAAATTCAAGCATTTCATTTCCCTTAAATATTTTATTATTTTCAAGAGGATGGCAATTTGGTTTGGAAAATAAGATTAGCTTTTTTTAAATGTTAAACAAGAGTTTGTTTGTATACATCTAGTCTAGCAAAGGAGGGATGTCAGCTCTAACATTATTTAGTAAATAATTTAAGTTTTCCTCTTCGTAATATAAACATGTGTCATCCGCAAATTTATAATTAAATTATTGGGTTTACATTCTTCGGTCGCCATTTTAAACAATATTTGTTAGACCTTTTGTGAAAGTGCTGTCAATACATTTTTTATAAGTGGAATAAACCGTTATAAAAAAGCTTTGTTCCCGACCTCAAATAAATAAAATATAAATATTATTGGCCAAAATTACATTCATACATTACATATGTTTTCATTTACAGCTATCCAAAGTGACTGATGTCAGCTGTTGGCTTAGGGATACATTAGGAACGAGTAACTTTTTGAGCTGTTATCCAAGTAAACTCAGATGATGAATGTACTTTATGTTTGCTTAGCTAATAAATCAAATATTAAAATTTATTTTAAGATTCGGTGACGTCATAGAGGATGAAAAGTTTTGATTTCTCCCGTTAATAGTAAGTGGGTAGTCTAGTAGTAATAGATCTATTTTTATTTTATTAACACATTCCCGCTTTTTGACACATCCATGTGAAAATGACGTTCCTTTTAAGTTTTATCACCAACATGACACAATCCTTTTGCTTCGTGTAAACAAATTACTTCCGACTTATGTGTCATTTTCTTTGATACAATACTTCCAGCAACATCAAATAAAAAACCTTACTGTAAGTATACACATGTTTTTAATAGTTAATTTTAAAAAAAGATAAATCTAATTTAATTATTTTACAGAAATTTTAAATTTACAAGGTGTGTGTGTGTCTTTTTTTGGCGGGAAGAATCAAATTACAAAATTAACTATGATGATATTAGGCCAGGTATCACGGGTCATTTTTAGTCAATAATTTTCAATGATTCATTGAAAATGAATGCAATATGAACGTCAGAACACTCATTTTATTAGGCCAAATCAGTTTTTAAAGCTTTCAATTAAAGTGAAAAGGAGTTCTATTTTTCTTCATTTCTAATGATCATTATTGAAAAATAAAAACAAAAAGAATAGTGAGAACATGGACAAGAAAAACTGAATTCATTTTTCTTTTGATATAAATTATTCTGTCAGTTCATTTTTTTTCGAATGTAAAGCTTTATTTAAATTCAAGAATACATATAAAGCTATATAAATATATATATATATATATAAAAAGATATTTTAGAATTTTCAAATTAACTTTTTTATAGCCTAAGACAGGGTGGTCCAAATTTTTTCATTCCAAGGGCCAAATCTGTTTATAATTTTGCACCAGGGGCCGAAGATTTAGTAAATTATTTATTTCTATCTGCAAGGCTGTAACCAAGGGGGGTGGGGGTTCAATCCCCCCAACCACCCCTAAAAGTTGACAAATAAAGCTGCATTATTTATGGTTCAAGAAAAACAATATAATAGGAGTCTTTAGTTTGTCATCACCATTATAATGTTTATGTATATTTAAAAAAATAGTTTGTGATTGCGTTAATTAATCAGACAAAATTTTAACAAACATAAAAGGAAGTATTAGTGAATATGGGGAGAGCTGTGTAAGTGGGTAAGTCTTTGAGTTGAACCTATTTGAATGGTAGTTCTGAGAACACTTCGCAAATGAGAAAGAAGAATCAGTGAGCGAGGATATGATAAGTCACCCGCAACTGGTTACAGTTTGTGAAAATATAAATAGTGGCAGCTGTATTTTCTATGTACTGATGCTATCTATCAAATGTGACAGCTGCAACATAACATGATTTGATGTATGAATACAGTCAAAAAAGTGTCCTCCTATCTGAATCTGACTGTAGCCATTATTGGAATAGCTTGGGGCTACTACCCAGGGCACAAACAGTCCCAACACACCTCCTACGCCCACCCTTCTTCCTGCCATCAGTCACCCTTTTATATACTTGTGTGTCTTATATAGATATAAAAGTCAAACTCTTCAATACATTTGGTTAAGCTGGAAATGTCTTTGAATATTGTACAATTTTGGGCTATGTGGGCAGGGCTGTCTCAACCTTTTATCCAAACACACATTATTAAATCTCTATACTTTACTAGAGAAAGAAGAAATCATCTCTAGAATTATCCTGGTTGGGTCAATGATGGCGGAACCTTATTTCTGTACAGGAGGTGGAGAGAAAGGGTGAATAACAAAAAAGCGGTTTTGAAGGACTTTTCCACCTTCCCCCAGGCATAAGGAATTCCAGGGGCCCTACCCTGAAAAACGTTCGTCAATTGGATGCAGCTCATGTGGAATATTTTTGGAGATTATACTCCTTGAGTGGTCTTACTTTTTGAATGCAGATGCCCCCAAAAAATACTTAGAACGGTCTTCACCCGATATTTTTTTTAAATTTGATGTCTTTAGAAGTTATTTGAAGTTTATTTTAAACATATTTTGTTCAAAAATATGAGAAAGGAGTGAAATAAAACTAGAAGGGGCAAGAGGGGTTAAAGTTATTCCAGGGAAAAAACTATTTTATTGGGGCAATGCCCAACCGCCACTTAAACCTTTACAACCACTTATGCCACTATTTAAGAAGTGGTCAATTTACATTTTTGAACTTGGAGGGAGGAGGGGCTATGCGAGTTTCTAAATGATAAATAAATTGATAACACTTAAAGTATTTAATCACCACCATTAATTAACATTAAAATAAACTCCAAATATCTTAGACTAGAGTAATTTAATATTAAAAAAATGTCTTCACCTTTGGCAGTTCAGGTGCTGTCTCTCTCAAACCCCAACTGAAATTTTGGTCTGGCTATAGTCTTGACTATTTGCAATAAGCAATCTCAACAACTTAAAATAGCCCTATAACCAACACTTGATAAACAATTATTTTCAACTCGTATGTATAAATAATTGTATATTGTGGTTGGTAGAATCTTTCAAATTTAAAAAAAAAGTTTATTAATCTCCAAAAAATTTATTATGAAATATGCACAGTGGTGTAACATCAACAGGGGCCTTGGTGCAGTGTTGTACAACTTATTTCAAATTTAAAGTAGAACCAATTTACATCTTAAATCAATTACAATAAATTATTTAATTGCAACACGCTATCTATCATACCAATCTGTCAAAAGCTTTCTAAATGGATTAATGCATCAAGTTGAAAGTTTGTAATGAAGAAATCAACTTTGGCAACATCAATAAATTGTACTATTTTCCTCAGATGCCTTTGATTCTTGACTCGATGATAGGGATGTTGAATGACCTTCATCCTAGAGAAGTATTTTTGGATCAAAACTTCAAAACAAGTTTGGCACATTCTGATCCTCGCCAAGTATCTGGCTCATTTCGTGCAGGCTGCTATCATCCATGGTGCAACCAAGTATCCATGGATAGCGGAGTCTCGGATATACATCAACATGCTGATGAATTTAAGGTAAACATTATCATTGGTTTGGGAGATTGAGTATTGAGAACCCCTGTCATCTGGGTCATAATCACACTGGGGGATGGAGGGGATACACCTTTTTCTGATTGAATGTGGTCCCTCTGTGGGTGGGAATGTTTATAAAGTATCATTGACAAAATAAGTGAAATACGATCATTGATAGCAATGTACTAGAGCCGATTGCATTGAAAACAATAACAGCCAGCCCGCCTCGGTGGCTTAGTTGGATGACGCACTTGTCTCGTGTTGAGCCAGACTACCAAGGACGGGGAGATCGAGGTTCGAGTCTCGGTCGAGTGGTTTTTCCCAAATGGTTTTCCAATCTCCTTCCACACAAGTGTGGGTGGTGCTAATAACAACAACAACAACAACAACAACAACAACAACAACAACATGCCCCCATGTTCCCAATCTCTTAGCATCCACTATCACTCAAAGCAATAAATTTAATTCTTCAAAAAGAATGTGTACACTGATCCTCCAATGATATTTACGATCTTATAGAAAAATTGCTTGTTACTCGTACAGTTATTGGTGCAGGCATTTTGCGCCATGTTAATGTTAGTGTAATTAAACACATTGCTGCCTCTTTTGAAAAACACAATAGCCGTTTTGAATTACTATAAACATGTATCTTATCTACTGTAGGAAAAGTGTAAGTTAGATCTGGTAGAAGGTTCTTTATTGCAAACATTGACTGAAAGTGTCTAATGTCCACCTATTTACAAATAATTGTTTACTTAGTAATACATATTATTAGTAAAAAAAGTGTCATCAAATGATTATAATAATACTTTTCTAAGAATTAGGCTACTGTATGAGTGGCGTTTTCATATCTCATTGAAAGTACAAAAATAATAATAAAACAATTTTTTCCACTTTATTGAAAAATGACACTAGGACACAGGAATTGAACCTGGGACCTTTGGCTTAGTACACCATTGCTCTTACCACTGAACCACCCAGGAGTTATCTTGTGCCCAGAGACATTCTTTACTCATATTTAAGGCAGAGTCTGTTATATATGTATAGAAATCATTAACTACAGTATATGAGTGATCAATTAAGATCAAAAGCCATCAGATAATGCAGCAACATTCGACTTGGGAGGGCTTTATACTGCCATTGGTACAATGACAACTGTATAAATGCAAGTACCGTTCCAAGATGTATTAAATAACCAAGTTATTATAGTTGCTATTAAATAACCAAGTTATTATAGTTGCTATTAAATAACCAAGTTATTATAGTTAAGTTGATTCAACCATCAAAATTTTATTGCACAATTTTAACAAGAGTTTTAATATTGATGATAATATTTATATTATAAATAGTTATGTGAAATATTTATAATATTAATATTTCGTTGTGTACAACTCATATGAATGTCTGGTTATACTAAATGTTAGCCCCATACATTCATTACTATACCTTAACACTGGTACAGGTATGCAAAAAGCCTAAAATAGCAAGTTTGATTTCTTATAACTTGCGAACTGTAATGATTTGAAACCATTGAATCTCTATTTTGTATTTTATCATCATCATCATCATCATCATCTTCATCATCGAACCACTCAAGTTTACTAGATAGGGTGTTTGCGAACACGCTCTCACCAGCGCTGTCTGTCCGGGAACATTTATCCTTCCATCATTCTTCTCCAGCTGCCTTTCTTTTTTACATCTTCCTTTATCTGGTACACTCACCTTCTTCTGGATAGTCCAACTGGTTTCCTGCCCCCTAACTCTCTTTCCATGTATGCATGTGCTGTTCTTGTGTTTTACATTCTTTTCATATGAACAAACCATTTGAGTCTTAATGACTTTAACCTTTCTTCCATCGATTCCTTCACGCCTTACTTGTTTCTCACACCCTGATTCCTTACTTTATCCCTCTGTGCCTTCTGCTGGAAGCCTCTTAAAAATGTATTTTCATATGCTTGCAGCTTAATCAGCTCTTTCTTATTTACTGTGCAACTCTCTAAACTGTAGTACTTAAGAATGGAGACAAGGTATAGCTTGTATTGACTCATCTTGGTTCTCCCTGTTACTTTCTTGTTCCACATTAGCTGTTGTTTAAAATTAAAGAATTTTGACCTGTTGGTCCCTCTGATGAGTATTTACTGCTTTATGGTGCTCTTACAGGAGAACATACCACCCAGGTATTTGAACTCTTGGGTACTTTCCAGTTCTCCTTCCAAACATATGCAATATTTGAAGTTAACTTTAATGATTTTTAAGGCAAATGTATTTGTTGTACTCACATTCAGCTTGGACTTGTTGAAGTTGGAGACTCACTTATCCAGTTGTTCCTGTACTTATACCTCAGTTTCTCCCCAAATCGCTATGGCATCTGCATTTAGGTCTTCATTCTTTCTTTTCATGTCTTTTAGCACAGCATCCATGACAGTTACAAACAGCAGTGGTGAAAGAGCACTTCCTTGTTGAACTCCCCTTTTGGTTTAAAACCACTCTGATCTGCCTTCTTTAATCTGTACACTTTTTTCTACAACATTTGAACTTTGCTGATCAAATCTCATGGAACTCCCAGTTTTTCTAAACTCTTCCATAGTACTGTTTGCAGGACGCAGTCACACGCCTTTTCCAGGCTTATAATTATACACTTGTTAAAATTGACCATTACAATCTTGATGACCTAAGTACTGTTATAGCCGCATCTAAATATCATATTATTTTATTGAAAAGGGTTTGATTCGTGTGTCCAGGTGCCATTTTTCAATGAGAGAATATAACATTTATATGCATCTATAACAGTACTTAACAACCATAATAACCGGGATATTAAACCTATTTTTGTTTTATTTTGTTTTGACATAGTACATAAAACAATAAATTAAATAATATTATATTCACACTTATATGTTGTTATAACTGGCCACCAAAATAAATACATATTTTTATAGCGTAGAGAAAAAGCCATACAAAATATTATTTTCAAAATAAAACATTTGTATTTTGTAAACTGTACAGGAACACAACCGAAGACAGTTTGTATGATGTCATCAACCGCCTTTGTTTCGGCTGGTTTGGCATCTTAATTTATGAAGAGAATTCAACATTTCTAAAAGTTCTCATTTGAAAAACATTTTTAAGTGAACCACAAAAAATAAACATTCAAACGTTTATTTTCATAAATTCATGTTTCAATAATGTAGAATCGAATAATAAAAAAAAAGAATTAAAAAAATTAATTGTTGTGAAAGTTTTGACTGCCAAAGTGACATCTTAATACATGGTCTTGCGGATAATATGGTTTGGCGAATGGATACATGAGAGTAGATCTGGTAACGTTTGCTGTCACCACCTCTTCTATAGTAGATAGGGTATAGATGCTACTTTTCTATTTTCACTATGCAAGCTGTACATTTGATCACCTTTTCTGGGTGCATTGGTGTTCATGTCATTTGATGGTACCATCTATTTGGAAAACTAAGCGTTAATTTTTTTTATGTACAAGTGTATTTAATAAATTGCCTAGACCCTTAATTGTTCCTACCACATTTGGTTTCCTGGTTATGGAGAAAGATTATAGGTACAGAGGACCTTTGATACCAGATTAAACCTAAAGATAATATACTGGTACTGTTAATCCGCCACTCAAAGTTTAATGAAGAATAATGTGATGTCAGAGATAAAACTAGTTTGTAAGTTATGAGCAGATTTAACTCTGTGTTTAGAAAGTGAACATTAAATAAGTATACAAAAAAGCATTAGGTATCTGAAAAAAAAGTTACCCAAGTGCTAAAACTTTTACTTAACTTTGTAGGTCCTAAATTTTGAATTATTTCTTGGGGCTTTGGATGTCACAAGTTAAACACTATAATCATTTGAAATTAGAACCAATTAAAAAGAAGTGTTAAGAACCGGTATTTTTAACAGTAGGTTTATCAATAATTTATTTTAGCATGGTATTTATGTCAATTGCTAAGGGCTTATAGGTACCACAATCATACAAATATATAGTTGGGTTAGAGATTGCTAATATACTGTTGCTGATTAAATAAAGCTCTATTTTCTGAATAGAATTACAAATTTTGTTGTATTTCTTTGTTCCAAAATATACATTATTTATGTATAGCATAATTTATTGTATCTCTAGGTGACTTTGGATGTACAGCAATTTAAGTCAGATGAGTTAACAGTGAAGACAGTTGACAACTATATTGTCATAGAGGGGAAACATAATGAAAATAAGGATCAACTTTGTATCATTTCTAATGAGTTTAAGAGAAGTTACTTGCTACCAAATTATGTTGATATTGACCAGTTGACATCTTCGTTGTCATCTGATGGTCTTCTTACTGTCCATGCACCAAAGAAGGTAAATATACCAAATTATGTTGATAATGAGCTAGCTATGCTTTAAACAGCCTTTTTAAGGTTCAATATTAATAATGTAGCAAATGGCCATCTAACTTCTGGTGAAGTTAACTACATCTTTTTTTTTTAAACCAAAACCCATTTTAGGCCAAATGGTCTTAGGCCTACTTCTACATCCCCTTAATTTAATAATTTATCAAATTTAACAAACAAACAATACATAAGGTTTTTATCAAAGAACCAACCTGAAAAACTCTAAAATATATACAGCACAAGTTAACCAAACAAAATATTTTAATACATTACGGGCCGGTATTATGACCATTGGATAAATATTGCTATCGGGAGGTTAAAGTTAGCGGCCAGATAAAGGTTATCAACCACTTTAATATTTTACGCGTCTTATAAACTGAATTTATCTGCCAAATAGCTATCTCTAGGATAAATATATTTTTATGCAGAACACGCAAGGTTGATACAGTTTTTATTGGTGCACGCATGCGTATGACCTGGCTAGTAGTTACAACTCTCAACATTTGTTAAATAATGGCAGCTAAACGAGTGCGAGGAAACAGATGGCATCATGTGGGTGCAGAAGTTAGGTTGTCTTGCAAGTTCTAATTTCGGTGTTTTCCAAAATGATATCAATAGTTTGGTACAACATTTACAAAATTTCATTTATTTTACTCACATTTAAATAATTTGTTCTTATATAACTATAACTCTACGAAGAGCTTGTTTGTTTTTATAGAAGTGTGAATTAAATGTTCTATCTTTATATATAGTTAGAGCCTGGGCATGTGCCTAATAAACACATGAACCAAGATTTTAACCTAAAAACCGATTCTGATAGGCGAAACCTCATGAAAAACAAAGCATCACTCTGGCAACGCCTATTTTTAGCTTTCAGATAAAAGTTATCAGGTACTTAAACCTCCTGATAAAAATGTGATGGATAAATACATTTTATCTAGCAGATAAAAGCTATCTGGCAGTCATAAGACACACTTTTAACCAAGCAACCAGATATAAATATTTATTGGCCAGATTAATATTTATCCAGGAGTCATAAGACCAGCCCTAAATACATGGTTCAATAAATGACACCACATTCTTGATCAAAATTTTTAAACAAAACGTAAAAGAAATGTCACTACTTACATAAGAGAATTCACAAATTACTATTTGTAATGTTTAAAAATCCCTTATTGTTATATCAGATTAGCTAGCACATTGTTGTTGTTAACTGTTTTTGTTTGTATTTAAACTACCTTTAATTCATATTAATTTGTAATTTAGTTAATAATTTATGTTACCGTAAATAGGACTATTTTATTTTTAACTTTTGAATAGAAAAATGTTTTTTGAAGACTGCTTAGCATTCATTTTGTTGAGTACTTAGGGTCACAATCACGATACTTGGCTTTTGAGTTGAGTTAATCAATTTGTATTGAAAGTCTATGGCGAATTCAAACAGGTACTTACTGACCCATACTTTTTTTTAGATACAATTTTTTAATTTCACTTTGCCCAACACAAAACTACCTGCTTTGGTGGCCGCGGGGTCCAACACGCTACTCTCATTTGGACTAATCTGCTGAAGGCAAGGAGATTGAGGTTCGAATCTCTAATGGGTGCACTGAGGGTGGTTTCCATAAATGGTTTTCCAATCACCCTCCAAGCAAATGCAGGTGCACTTGTAAATTAAGCCTTCCTAATCCCTAACCCATTAGTGTAATAAAACAGAGGTGTACAACCTAAACAGGTAGTAGGATGCGGTGTTAAAAAAATATACAAAGATGTTTGTTTCTTCAGCATTATCAACATGAACATTTTCCAGCCACTTTCCACTGTTTGTTTCTTGAATTATTTTTATGTACATATTTTGTTTTGTACTATATTACATGTAGATAATGTATTCTTTGGTCCATTCATATAATAAATATGACCTCCACTTTCTAGTGGTGCCACTAAATTTATAGTTATTGTCTAATAAAAGGTATATCAGCTGTGTTGTAGTCATCTTCTAACCTCTTTCAAAAGGTTTAAAGAACCAAATCTCAATTTAGTGTTAATATTATTCTAAATTTTATAACTATTCCTAATTACTTTGAATAATACTGTGTTATCCAAATCATATCACAAATTTTTGCTAAAGCTAATGCTGATAATGTTGCAGATTCCACAAAGCTAAGACTAATAATATTTCTAAGTTCACTGGTATTAGTATTCCTCCAGCCATATTAATCCTACTCTGCCACATTTATTAAATATATTCCAAGTATATCAAAATCTCAGTTAAACATATTTCAGTAAAGCTATTTTCTAAATCCATCTTTGAGTATGATATTATTATATACCATTAATAAGTATATGTTTTATATTACAAAAATAAGGGTCCCCTGAGTCCCATACACAAAAGGAACCTTATTATGACTTTTCTTTACAGGTATACAAAGAGCCTCCAGAGGAGAAAGTTATTTTGGTTACTCCCAATGTGACAGAAACTGAGCTGTAAAGCTTTTAATTAATTATATTTAATCATGTGTGTAAATAAGTCTACCTATATTAACTTAAATATGAAAGGACGGGGCTTGAAAACATGAAAGAAGATCCGCCACGCTCGAATTTACTAAGGTGAATACTTGCTCTGGGGAAGTATAAAAATTGCCCCAAGATACTATTTGCATTATTTCCATAGTTTATAAACAAATAGCAAGCTCTTCATCATCAACGGTTTCCAGCCTGTGGCTGGGTTAATTTAGTAAAATGTCTCCATATTCCTCTAACCTTCCACCATTCTTTTCACTTACACCCTTTTTGCTATCTGTTCCTCCCATTTCTTTATTGGCTTCCCTTGCATTCTTTTTCTTACATGCTTCATCTCATTCTCTTTGGCATCCTTTCCTTCTCCATCCTCCTTACATGCCCATACAATCTCATTCTTGATTCCTCTACTATCTCATGTACTCCCACTCTTTCTTGGATAAATTCATTTGTAATTCTGTTTCTCCTTGCGACAGCTAACATGCTCCACACAAACTTCATTCCCACGACCTCTACTTTCCTAGTCTCTCTTACATTCAGAACATTCCTCAACAGTAATGTAAACTTTCTTCAAACTTGTATGGATTTAAACATAACCCCAAAGGGCCTTTGTATCAAATATCCTATGTCTGCCATCCCTCCAGTAATCAGACTACATTTCACTCTCCTTAACAAAATACTTTCAAGAGAACTCACAATAAACTTATTTGAACAGGATCATAATTCACCCTCTAATAAAAACCATCAACAATTAAAAAAACTAGCATTTCATCCACCAGTGCTCCAGATAAAAGTTCCATCCTGAACCTATCAGAATACAATCTCTCAAAACACGAAATAAATGGCCCGTCCAAGGGTTTCTTCTCCTTTTCACCTACTGTCAATTTGATCACTTTTCCCTAGTTTAGAATGTCCTTTCCTATGCTCACACTCTACGGTTGAGATATTTTTTCCAAAACAAATCTCATACAACCAACCCCGACAAAGCCATAGTTCCATCCCTCTACAAGTTCAAGCCACCTTCAGACTGGGACCCTTCACCACTAACCTCTGAACACCCTTTGGAACAGTTCATCACTTACCTCCTTTCCAATATTGATGAACCTCAACACCAATGAACAAAAAGTTACTATCAAATCACTAAAAAAACAACAGTGATATCACCATCTTACCAGCACACAAGGGCTCCACCACTGTCGTCTTGAATCATATTGATTACATTGCAGAGGCAGAAAATCAACTTTCTGACCACTCCATATAGAGACTACTCACAGAAGACCCAAATGAAGATCACAAAACAAGGATTAGAGTGTTCCTACAACGTGAAGGTCCCCTACAGAATCACCACTAACTCAATCCAACTTCTCTTTCCACAAAATCCTCAAACTCCCACACTGTATCTCCTCCCTAGACTCCACAAAGGAACTTGACCTCTGCCTGGCTGTTTTATTGTTTTTGGTTGCGGCTCTCCAACTGAGAGAATTTCATCCCTGGTTGATTCACACCCACATCCTTTTGTAAAACAACTTCCCTAATTCATACAGGATACAAAACACTTCTTGGAGAAAATTCACAAAATTAAAAACCTTTTACCTAACTGTTTTCTGGTCACTATTGATATCACGGTACTGTACACTAACATCCCCCATGTACATGGAATTTCAGCCATGGAGCATTTCTTAGAACGCAAACCTCCTGAATCCAAACCAACCACTTATTTCCTGGTGATGATCTCTCAATTCAACAACTTTCATTTCCAAGACAAACTTTACCTATATATAAAGGGCAGAGCTATAGGTACACATATGGCCCTCTCATGCGCAAATATTTACATGGGACTACTAGAAGAATGCTTTTTACAATAGCAGCCCATAAAACCTTCTGTATTTCCGTGTTACATTGATGACATTTTTATAATCTGGCCTCACTCTGAAGCATCTTTGGACATATTTCTAGATTATCTTAAAAATTGCAGCTCCTTAAACTTCACCCACAATAAATCACAGCATAGTCTCACCTTCCTTGATGTGAATTTGTCCCTTGAAAACAACCAAATTCCCACCACTGTATATATAAAACCCACCAATTACTAGCAATAGCTCCATTATCATAGCAGCCATCCTTCATAAACAAAAAGGTCTCTACCATTCAAGCTCGACACCTGAGCCAAATGGATATGTTCAGAACCTGATGATCTAGCAATTCTCCACAGCTTTCCAATGCAGAGGTTACCCCAAGCCTATAATAGACAACCAAATCTCCAGAGATGACAGTGACCCTCCAAAAAAAGTTGACATCCATCTCACAACACAATACAATCCTGGTCTACACCGAATATACACTATCCTTAAAAGTGGCTACAATTTCCTAACCAGTTTCACCCAGACACAAAACCTTGCTAGTTCATCCCCAAGAGTTGCTTTCAAATGGCCACCCAATATTCACAATATTCTAGTCCATCCTAAAATTCCTGACCCCAAGATAATCCGAAAAGAAAAACCGACCATTAAAGGTTCATAACCCTGAGGTAGCCCCGGTTGCAGTACATGTGGAATCCACCTACCAGCTAAATCCTTCAGCAGCAAAGTTAATAAGTTGGAATACAAACTCCCTGGTCATTACAAATGAGAAACAAATAACTTTGTATATCAACTACAATGTACACCATGTGATGCAGAATATATAGGCCTTACTACAGGTTCTCTCAGAGGGCGAATGAACAATCATCATTTTGACACAAAACACAAAGACAAGCCTGTACCCATCCATGCTGTTACCCACAACGAGGACTTTCAAACTTGCTACACCACCAAAAAATTAAGAGCATTCCCCAAACAGTGCAACAGTTCTCAACTCAAGTCACTGGGAACTGGCCCATCTATGAATTACCGCCAGGCATTTCTTTTTTCCTAAAAGATAAAAATCTTTAGTTTTATCTCCACTATCTTGAGATTCAAAATTGGAGATTAAAGAAGTTACATACTTTCTGGAAGCAGACCTTGTGTTATTTCAACCCACCTTTTTCCACTTCTTCTCCTTCTACTCGTCCTCTTACTTTCCACTTCTTTCTTCTTTTTCCTTGTCCTCTTCCTTTTCCACCTCTTCTTACTTTCCCACCTCCACTTCCACCATTCCTTCCTCTCATCCTCTTTCTTTCTAAGCTCCCCTTCCACCTTGTCCTTCCCCTTCTCTTGTCTTCTTCCTTTCCCAGCTTCCCTTCTATCTCTACTTACTTCCTCTTATCCTCTTCCTTTTGTAACTCCTTTCTTCCTCATTTTCCTCTTGTCCTTATTCCCTTCTTCTCTACCTACCTCCTCTTCCCTTAGTCCTTCCATTACACCTCTCCTTTGTTTCGCCCTTATGTGTGGTATGTCATTATAAAAGTGTGGAAGAAAGGGGGAATAAACTGCTTAATTTCGTGGTGATTGCTCTATTTTTTAAATGTTTTCTCTCTCTTCATTTAACTCCCCTGAAGTATAATATAATGGCCTCCTTGTTATATATTTTTCAAGTCCGCTATTATAAATTCCATTTAATGATAAATTGTATATTTATTACTAATTTGAAATGGATTGTTGTCCCTAATTTGAATTATTCTTATTTCATAAAAAGATACTATATTTCCCTCAACATCATTAAGGGTAGTATCGTTAGTGACTGCATTTATTGCAGAGATGGTTACAAAAGACTTACTTTTCATCTTTATTATAGATAAACTTCCTACTAACNCCCCCCCCCAACTATAGCTGTAACATGGCGAATATAATTTTAATATCACACCACTGCGGCATCCTTGTCCAGACATCTCAATGGGAGGATAACTACAAAGTTGGGATGCACTTGTACATATTGTTCTCTAAGCAAAACCTGAATTTATTCAAGAGGTATAGTAATCTTTACATAGATAGCAGCACTGTGCACGAATTCACTTATACACCTTTTTCCCTCAACAAAACACACCAAAAGCTGTATGGAACATGTTACTTGTTGCCTCAAAAGCTTGTAAATAATTAGTGAAATGTAACTGAGAGTTTAAGTGGATGTGGTGGTAGGTGTGAATGCAGAAAGGCTGGTTGGAATGGCACAGAACTCTGCAGATGTCAATCTCTAAATAAAGCATAAGCAATGGCATATTTAATATAATACACCGGCCCTCATATAAGAATGTATAAAAAGTATGTATTTTAATTTATTTAGTACATGTATAGTTTTTAAAACAAGAAATTGGTGAATGTTTCTAAATGATACAATATTATACTGTGAATAAATAGATAATCTGACACATTTAAAAATAGTCTAGTTGTATTCCCTGACTTTGAAGATGTATATTTACACACCAAAATTTGTGATCCTAAGTGCTTTAGAAACCGAGATATTGATAATATACTTATATTTCAAGATGGCCACTATATAATTCAAGATGGCTGCTAGAGGAGGTGGTTCCTATCGAAAATGGAAAGCAATGGCCCAAAGTAGCACATGGGAAAAATGTGTTGCTTTTGTACACATTTTAATACTAAGCTGCAGTACCATTAGTTTACAAATAAAGGTTGCAAATTTCAGTTAAGTTTATATGGTATTTTTCAGAATACTCTATTTTCAACTATGAATGTTTTGTGATAGCATGTACACTGTAAGTAGTCATTCTCAATTAAAGAACATAAATGTATCACTTTCTGAAATATATTAAAACTAGTTGGTTTATAGCCTGCTGCTATTATATATATATTTTTTTTTTGCTATAATAAAAAGAAACTGTATTTTGAGTCACAGAAAATTATATTAGCATTATTAAGGTCTGTTATGTTTGGCGAATATCTTATTCTATTACTTGCAGGAAACTGTAGACCTCAAAGTTCACAATTTAAACAAAACACATAACTATGTAATTTTCGAGGTACATTGGTCTTTTGTTGTGTTATGGTTTAGTTGTGAACTTTGATGCCTACAATTTCCTGTTAAGTATGTAGGCCTTGACCTTCTATCTTCCTATCAATGTTAAATTACTATGTAAAGAAAGCAATGTAACACCTCTTAGCAAACAACTTTTAACTGTAGGGGCGTGCGCAGCCTCGACCTTAATTAAAAAGTTAAAATACATATTTATATTTAATTTACAATTTTTTTTTGTACATAACAAAATAATGTTCACAAAACAAAAATCTAGAGTGATTAAATTACATGTTTCTATAGTAACTTAATTTATTAGCTTAGGGCAAAGAATGCTAAACATATGTGCAATATAATTTTTTTTAGTTATATTTAATGCAGAAAGTTATTTAGCTATGCAACATAATTTTTTTTTACAACATAAAACATTTTTTTTTTAATATTTGGACTTCCATTCGGTTAAGGAAATATTTAATATTTTTCAAAGTGACTTTACTTTGGACTGAAAAGGGAGATTTTTACATCCCTATGTAATTGTATCTTTGGTCACCTAATTGCGTCTCTAAAACACAAATGTAATAATGTACGCCAAAGTTAGAAATTATTGCGAACAAAAGATTGTGGTATTTAAATTAATAAACACGGTTTTAATACCTTACTTTAGGCTACATTATGTTCCTTTTACTGTATCAATACATGTTATTGCTTGCAATAATCTATCTCTTCGCTCTACTATAAGAAGTTGCCTGATTAAAGTATCGAGACCTTCTTCTCCTAAAAGAAAACTCTTCAGGTTGTGTACAGTGTTACCAATACGATGATCGGTGATTCGGTCCTGGTTGTAGTTGTATGTGCGGATCTTTTCTGAACGCAAACTAGACCCCACCTATTCAACAAAATAAAAGCATTTATAATATAAGGAACATACTTGGATGTTACAATAATTACTTGAATTAAGATAGTGATAAATAAAATGATAGAATATTAGGAAAATGGTAGAGCACAACTAAAAGTAACAACAATGCTATTGTAGCATCGAAATATTGAAGTGTGTGTAAATATGTGTCAGTGTTGTTACTTTTATTTGTGCTCTACCATTTTCCTAATATTCTATCATTTTATTTATCACTAAATTTTTTGCTCAATGCACTTTTTTCATACATAATATTTTTAATTAAGATAGGAATTAAAACCACACAGATAAGGAACGTTACTTTATTTCAAATTTTTCAAAACGTCAATTTTTTCCTTTTTGTTACCCTTCTTTCATAGTAATTAATTGTACTTATTTATATTATCCTGTATTTATAATATATCATAACACAGTACAAGTATACCTGGATAACACACATCCGTTGATTTCCATTAAATCTCCAAAATTAATCTATTCTCTAGATAATTAACACAGGCAAATTTTATAAACTATTTGACTCGAATAACAAGTTTGTACTATTAGATCATTTACACTTATTTTTATAATTTTGTGAAAGAAGTTAATTGTTATGCCTTAGCTTTCATTTTAATATGTTTCATGTTGATATTTTATACTGTTAATTGTTTTTTACATGTATAAGGTAGATGAATAACAACCTAGTCAACTATTTTAACCTTTCTATTAATCATCTTTTTACTGTTACTGTTTAAATATTTTAAACATTACAGAACATGACATTGTCTTCCTTGTTAACTTATTTTAAAATTATTTACTAGTCAATTTAATCATTCAACTAATAAGTTCATTATTGTTGGACATTTTTATTGTATAAATAACTCCAATCTAGTCAAGTGCCAATTTCCAATATTCATTTTGCTTATCAGCTAATCCTATAACCTACTACTACTTAAAATATATTTTTTAGAAATGTTATTGTAACTGTTTTAATTGACTTAATTCAGGATAAATTAGTTTTTCCTTGAATAAATTATCTTCATGTTATGTTTCTTATTTTATCTTATTTAATTGACCAAAGAAGTTGTACCAATCAATTTAAGTAACTGTAACATCTAAGTACGTTCCTTATATTATAAATTCATATTTCTCCTTACTACAACTATAGTGAATACTAATGAAAAATAAAAGCAGTTTAATATTAATTTTATTTGCACAAATAGTGTGTCTTGCACCAAACTTATTTTTTCCACATTATGATATCCCAAACTCTCTCCAGACATCATCTATATACTTATAAGTTAATAAATAGGTCTGAGTATTTGACTCTTCATTTTTAACTAGATCCTGAATCCAAATCTTAGAAAATATTGTAAACATAATAGGTTTAAATAAAAATAAGGTTTTTGGACTTGAGCTGCATCTAATGTTTCAGTAGTAGTTATAACATCCATCGTTTGGGATGTGCGATGAAACAAATAGTGGGGATAAGAATTTGAGGTCAAGTTATAGACTTTACTGGTAATTCCACCCAAACCAATCAGAAGCAATATTTCTGGTGATTGCTTGATGCTAACTCATTGTCTGAGCCAATCAATACAAAGGCCTTGAAAGCCTTTAAAACAAATATAAGAAGTTTACTTACTAAGCTGCTATTTAAAATATAAATAGTAACTAAATATTAATTTATTTTATTTTAATTTGGTTAAGCGTTCAATTAATGATATAAACTCTGGTTGTTAAAGTTTCCCTCATAATTGCCATTAATAAGCAGTATAGGAGCTCTAAAATAGATTCAGATTCAAAATTTTAAAAGTAAACAAATTTAATCTTGGATTTGGTATGTTTTCAAATATCGAATATTCTTATAGGTTTGAGGATTCTAAGTTATGTTAAATATATGAATAAAATAGTTTAATGTATTAATAGTGGTACAAAAAAATGAATACTGCATTTTTTGTACACAAGTTGATGCTTTGCACAGTTGTAGATGAAACAAAAAGAAGAAAGCACCTGGAAGTAGATCTACTAGAACTCAAGATGGAAGTAATTTTCGAAAATTGCGCCTAAATTATTGCATACTGTATAATTAATCAATGCTTGGAGTCATTCCCATATTTTTTCAAATCTTAAAATAAAAATCTAAAGTAAAAATTAATGTTTGGAGCAAAATCTCATAGTTTGTAATCATTTTATTTGAATTTTAAAACTTGGCTGTTTTGTACACCATTGTCACTTATTTTTATGTTATTTTGCTCAGAAACAGTACTATGACCTTGCCCCCTCGATATTTAGTCTGTTCCATGGTTCTTTGTACTTGAAAGTATGTAGGGCAGCTGGGGATGGAAGGAAAGCAGTGGAACTTTACCCCAATATGATTATCAGAAAAATATGATATGACCTATCTGCCGGCAATGAGAGGGCTGGTAAAAACAAGGTCCAAATTGGATTGTAGTGTCGTTAACATATTTTAAACACAAAACTTTAAAGGTATTTTGGGCGGAAAAGTGCAACCCTCATCTAACATTCAAACTTGCTGAGAAATCCATCCTCTATTGTGACTGAACTTAGACAGTGACCTTTTTTTATGACGGTCGAACTTTGCCACAAAACTGGTCTTGGTGAAACATGGCCTGGAGAGAAAACTGCATTGACTACCTCACCAATGCAAATAGTAACAGCTGTAGGAACATGGCCAGTCGTACAAAATGCCTCATGGTACCAAGAAAATATCCTCACTAACATGATTTTTGTAAAGAGTACCACTTATTTAGCATTCATACCGTGAAAGAAACCCATTTACCAGGATTCCAAAAAATTGGGGGTCAAACTTTGTATAGGAGCAAACTCAAATTAATAGATGGTATAACTTCATCAATTACATTATAAAAGTAGGATTGTGCAAGTACTCAAAAATTCAAGTTCAAGTCGAGTTTTAGTGGTTGCTTGAACTTGACTTGAAGATTTTTACGAAACTCGAGAAATCTGAGTACTATGAATTTACTATCTTTTTCTTTAAAATTCCTAGTGTGATTAATTTTATTCAATTTTAAGGTATAATTTTATAGCAAAGACTCCATCAATATTTCCATTTGTTTTATTATAAATTTTTTCACAAAAGAAATTTTAAAAATAATTATGTTTGTACATATTTATAGTTTATGCATGGATCTATTACTGAAATTGACTTGAAATATTTCTTGTACAAATAGTGTTCTTACTATTCAAACTTGAAAAAAACTCGATGTTTTCATTCAAACACGACTTAAACAGAGCTGTGAGTATATTACCTAATTCCCATTGTTTTTAAAACATCTTCAATGTTTCAAATCATTAGTACATCTAAAGGGATTAGACCTAGGCTTCATAAAATCTAACTTTACTAGATCTAAATTTCTCCCTAAAATAAGAAATTGTGAAATTATGTTCTTATTACATGTGAAAACTTGATTTCCAGATAAAATAGCTGACATAATCAATGTTATTAAACACTTTACGAAGATTGTCTAAACCAACATATTTCATCCAATGATCCAAAAGGTACACACCTGCATTTTTCTTTTTGCCTGCGTTTCAGCCATCTGCTTGTCCAGCTGATTTTGGTAAATTTTTGTTTTGAGTCTCTGAAGTGCAAACTCCCTGTTTTTTATTTGTGATCTATCCACTTGAGATTCCACAACAATTCCTGAAAATTAAATCATCATTATATTTTATTTCATGTATTTTATAAGTCAATCCGAGAGTAATTTATCTGTAGGTCATTCAATTAAAATATTAGGCTAGCTTCCTTTATTATACTTAAAACATTTACTATTCTGGTAATATAAAAGCCTCAAAGTTTCATTAAAAACTTAATTGTTGGCCTACAATATCAAAATTACATAAGATATTACTATCCACGCCCAATATGGCAGCATTTAAATAATAAAATGTATCAAATTTTATATTCAATATGGTGGCATTTAAATAAGAAGAGTTTTTATAAAAATACTAGCACCATCTAGTGGCCTCAAGACAAAGTAAATTGTGACAAACTTTTTTTAAAGTGACCTCAGAAATATGATTTTAAATTTAATATTTGATTTCAATAAAATAATAATTACAATTTAATATTTAATTTGAAAGGTTAATCTTGAATACAATATTGTTAGCCTACCTAGTGGCAGCGTTTAGCTTACCCAAGCAGTCGACTTTGGTATTATGAGTACTATTACAGACGAAACCTGTCTATTTATAGTCCTCAAAAGTATCATGTGAACCCAAAGACAGATAAATGGGAATTCAAAGGAGAGCAGGGATGGGTAAGGGAAGGAAAACATATCACATGCGTGGAACTGATGAAACAACTGGCGTTAGGCTAGATAATTATATTCGTGGAACACTTGAAGCATCCATAACGTTCTACTGAGGTCTCGAGGCATCTTTGGCATGGAACTCATGACGTCATCTGCCCTGATATGCTGCATTGGCCCTGATTGGCAGTCTCTTTAGTCAAATGGGAAAGTTGAAGTGGGTAGGACGGGTGTTTAGTCTTTATTTCTTTATATTTTATTATTTTAATATAAATTTGATTATTGTTTACTTAATTAATTAATTCATTATTAATTTATATAATTATCACATTTTTCTGTCCACCTCCCTTTTTCATTAATTTATTTTTATAAGGCTGGTACAGTTTGCTCTCTTGTGTTCTTTTACGCACGTTTTCTCTTTAGTTCGCAAAGTGTTTCTCTAAAAGGTTAACGTGTGTCACCCCGCGGCTCACAACTCTTTTCACTACCATTCAGTATAACTTATTTTAATAATAATAACCCATCTTTCTCTGACATAATTACGTGTGTGTGTGAAGTGAACACCAAATAAAGACGTGTGGTTCTTCAAGTTCATCATCACAACCCCAGGTAGGCCTACTTGGGTCACTGTCATTGGATCTCCAGCAGCAGGTAGGATCAAATACGTCTACTTACGCACACATTAAAATAAATAACTCTCTCTCTCAATCAAATTAAAATCAACGGGTCAAGTTTCTTCGAGAGTAATTGTGTACCATTTTTTAAATAACAACATTTGTAACATGTCCATATTTATTTAATGTAGTTAGTTATGTAGTTAGTTAGTTTACGCAACATCAAAAAATATCTTTCAACATTAAACATTGTTCTAAATATTCTAGCTTCAATTCAGATTCGGGAATATTTCATATTATTTGTTTCGAATTGAAAAAGTAGACTTTTTTGACTAGAAAAATTGAAGCTAAAATTTTAGAATTTGTATTGAGAAAAAAAAGTAAACATGACATCTTTAATCACAAACAATGGTTTTATAGCCTCTTGAATACAAGTAGCTCTAAACACAATTATAATGCACTCCAATCAGCTTAGTTTATGCTCACAATCGAGGGCTCTACACACACAAATACACAACTGCTGACCTTCGGGTATGGCAGACGAAGAATTAATAAAACCTATATTAATCAAGTCTGGTGATGTTTGATAAACTATTCTAAACACTTGTCAGTTGTGTTCATCTATTAGCAAATGAACTATTGTTAACAGCCTTGACAGTTGTTTTAATCTGTTGGCAAGGGCTATTTTAACATGAGTGTGAGTTAACCTTACCTGTTGGCAAATGAACTATTCTGACAGCACTGTCAGTTGTGTTTACATGTTGACCACCTGCACCACTTGAACGTTTTGTCTCAATTCGTAAATCCTTATCTTTCAATATTACCTCAAACTAAAAGAAAAATAATCATTTGATAAAAGTTGTAGTAATTAAGTTAATAATACAAATCAAATATAGTGATAGTGAATTATTGTTTATGGTCAGAACAAACAAAAAATAATCAGTTTTTATGTACTTGAACACATCTCGGCATATCTAGTATCTTTTTAGACATGTGCTACTGAGCAAAATACCTCTCTTTTTTTAATTTCTGTCTTTATAGGTTTATTTTGTTTTAAGAAATCAATATCGCTTAAAAACCTTAAAAGCTTATATGCAAGTGTGAAGACCCCCTCTTCTACCCTCTATTCCTAATCCATGAGGATGCCTGAGATGAAGAGAATTAAGGGCAGCCATGATGGGTTACTACACACATCGTTAGAGGTATTGGAGGAAAATGGTGTCTGTCAGAAGGTTAAAATTGTTTATGGTCAAGGCCGAGTCGTGAACAGCAATCTACATAATCTCATCTAGATCTGATTCATATTTAACAAGGTGCATATTTATTTGGCAGTTCCACACCATCTTGGACTTAACATTCTCCTGTGGTAGTTCAACCGATCACATCTAGGTTTACTCATCAAAAAGCGGTGTCTACAGGGGTTCAAATTAATGCCATCAATAATTGCTCAGGTCACAGTCACATTATACTTCTGGCTTACAAAACCAATCAGTACAATACAAGTTTATATTATACAACACTAAGTTGAGGGAATTACAGTAAGACACTTACTAGTTGAGGACATCAATATATATCACTACAAGTATACAGTTAATTAAGCTACAGTTAGTTAAGAATGTCTTTGATAAGATGAAATCATATAATTTAAATATGTTAATGGACCTTTGGCTCTACACACCACCGCTCTAACAACTGACTTCTCCAGTCCGAAACACATTCCAACACTAAATCATCTAAAAGTCAATCATTAGCATCAAGAATTGTTTCCAGCCTGTGGCCGGGTTAGTTTAGTAAATTGCCTTCACCTCCCTCTGTCCTTCCACCGTTCTTCTGCCCTTGCTCTAGTCCATTCTTCCCCTCTAACTCACACATATATGCTGTTATCTGCTCCTCCCATCTCTTCCTTGGTCTCCCTTGTGGTTTTTTCCCTTCAAATTTCAACTCCAACGTTCTCCTTGAGATTCTTTCCTTTTCGAGTCCCATTACCTGGCCATAACATCAGAGTCTTACTTCCTCTACTATCTCATGTACTCCAACATCCTCATTACATGCCCATACCATCCCACCCTTGCTTCCTCTACTATCTCATGTAACCCTTGTAGCCCAACTCTTGCCCGAATATCTTAAAATTCTAATCCTATTTCTCCTGGTGACAGCTAGCATACTTCTAGAAAAAGTTCATTCTCATGGCCTCAACCTTCCTCTTTTTCTATCTTATCTTATTTATATTTACATTACTACCCGCCTCAATGGTGTAGTTGGCTAATGCGCTAGTTTCGTGCTGAGCTAGACTGCGGAGGACGGGGGTTGAGGTTCGAATCTCGCTCGAGTGAACTGGGAGTGGTTTTTCCTAAATGGTTTTCCCCTCTCCTTCCACGCAAATGAGGGTTCACTTCCTCTACATTCAACCTTCCCAATTCTTAGCCCTTTAGTGTAATTAGTACTCAAGCATATTACCTGAACGGGTAGTAAGGCTAAAGAATAAATTATAAATTTACATTACTAAGAATGTAACTGCAATTGTGACATCCACCTCCTCCTGCCATTGTGACAACATTAGTTCCCAGTTTTCAAATAACAGGATTGTTGAGGAAATCAGATTGTAGTTACTCAATCATAACCTCAAGTGGTTCAGTTCTATTTTCATAGGAATAACCTTATCTGGTAGCTATAAAAGTTACTAGATATACTTTCACAGATTCATAGGTCAGATCATGTGATCTGCAGCTGTCATTTTTGATAGATATTATTAATACACTAATAATATAGTAAAATGTTTTCAATTAACAAATGTTTGTTCTAAAACAAACACTGTTAAGGAGATTCTCTAATATTTTCACTGTCATGAAAACAATAGGGGTGTGTAATGGTCACTTTTTAAATTTAATGTAAAGTCAAAGGTCAAAGCCAAAATCAGAGATAAGGCTTTTGTTGTTATCACATTACACTATTATTCCTTTTTAAACTAGCCATTAAGTGTTTATGGGTAAAGAGAAAGGTTTAGAAAGAAAACAAAGCACACTATATTATTTTATGCTGACATATATAAATTTATTCATGCTTTCGTTAAAGATGTAATTTAAGAACTGGTCAGTGTTCAAATATTGTTTAATAGATGTTTTCAAAACCATTATATGTTTAGATATGTCATATTTAGTGAGATATTTCAATTATAAAAGCATTCTTATTTTTTCAAAATATTTCAAAGATGCGAAGGTTATTGTGAATGTTAAAGTTGAAGGTAAAGAGATTTGAACATCAACTTTAACATTTCAGAGCTTTGCACAACCCTAAAAATCAACATTAACCTCAAAACTCCCTTGACCATTCTTAAGGGTAGGCCTACAAAAGCAGTGTTCCACTCAGGAGCTATCAAATGGGCATGCAACATGAATGATTATACTGAATATAAGCCAATTGTATAATATTGCAAAGTTTTACACTTCCTTCATAATGCTACCCAGCTGGTAAAATTTTCTAAGAACACTGCAATTGAATAGCGCATTTAATCAAATCTGAAAAAAATAAATGAGCCCAGCACTCCTAGAAACAAGTAATGAAAAGTGGACAGCAGGGAGAGTTGTTCTATAGGTGCGTAAAAGACCTGTTATGGATAAGAGAAGTGCCCTTGAAGTGTAAGGAAGTGTTATAAAGGACATACTTTGTACTCATCGTCACACATGCAGCAGAAACATGGCCAGTGAATGTAAGAGAGACAAGGAAAGTGGAGGTCATGGGAATGAAGCATGACACAAGGGGAAACAAGCTTAAGAATGAAGTTATCCAGGAAAGCGTGGGGGTACAGGGAGTACATGCGATGGTAGATGAAGCAAGAATGAGATGGTATGGGTATGTAATGAGAATGGAAAAAGAGAGAATACCAAAGAAAATGTTGGATATGAGTTATTTAAGAAAAAGACCACAAGGGAGGCCAAGAAAGAGATGGGAGGAGCTTATAAAAGAAAGTGTTCAAGTGATGGGAGAAGAATGGAAGCAATTAATGGAGGAAGAATGGTGTGAGGATAGAGGAAGATGGAGGCAGACTGGAAACAGTTGATGATGATGACTCATAAAAACATGCAAAGCACTAAGCATCAATAAGTCCTCAAAGCAACATCCAGTAGCAAACAATTAGACTTAACATTGTTGGTTGTGGGAGTGTTGCCACAGTGACAGTACTGGTGTGGACTCGCCCTGACTTCTCTGTGCTAGGGATTCTTTGTACTCTATGAACACCTGCTTCATGTTTCAAATGTTGATAAACTTGACTGCCTGATACAAACAGACTTGCATGGCGTAATCCACCTGTGAATTAACAACAATACAATGAAGATAAGTGAAGCTGTGATTTCTGTCATCAGAACTTTACTAGTGTTGGGTCTATTATACAGTAAAGGTTGTTCAAATTAACATGGATTTGATTTATGGCTTTAATTAAACTCACATAAACACAACTACAGATGTAAAAATATGGTGTTTTACTCTATTTTGCACTTTAAGCTTTATATTTCTCTATTGTGTTAAGCCAAATCTATTTTATTTAAAATATTATTTTAATATACTGTACATGGATTTAGGACCTTCTCTAAGTTTAACATTTCATATTATCTAAAGGTTATTTGTTTTTATTTTATTTCTATGATCTGTTTATTCCCATTTTCTGTTTCCACTATGTTCTATTAACATGATAAATATTTTTTAAAATTTCACTCATACATCAATAATATTGAATGAAAATGTAATATAGTCATCTTATTTTTCGAGAGGTTATTAGCGCTTGCTAAGAGTGAACTTCAAATGTATCTACACTCACCTGCACCATATCTCGACAGCCAAAGTTTGTCCTGAGGTACAACCAGTCTCCCAAAGGAGTTAAAGCAAATGAAAGCTCAACCATAGTAAAGGATTAAACTTTTACATTAAGTGTTTTGCAGTTGATGTTTACTGTCATTAAGTATTTTCTAACCACTGATGTAAACAAAGCTAAGTTAGCTCACCAAGGTCCGATAGCACCTGTTCTGCAATTTGCATGACCCAAGCCTTGTTGACAATGTATGCACAATACATGTCAAACAGTTCCCTGGCAAATAGCATAGCTTCCTGGCCTCCTACTCCTGCAGATATTTCTAGTATTATCTCGGTACATCCGTCAAGTGGTTCCACAGGTACTAGAACGTCAAGCAGCTGTACAACCATTTAACATTATTAGACATACAAACCATTAGCTCAAAAAAGTACAAGACCAGAGAAGTTTTATTAACCAAGTTAGGCCTATTTCAAGTGCAGAATATTATATTTTTGACTCAACCATTTAAATATTATTTTCCTTGTCTTATGCATATTTTAATGTATCTTTACGTTCATCGAAAATAAACTCAAAAACTTTTTATTTGTTAATGTGCTTTGCTGCCAACCAAGCCTGAGACCTATAATTTATCAATTAAGGAATGGAACAAACCTGAGTTCTCAATTTTATAATTATTACTAGCACAAGTACCCAACATTGCCCATGGTAACCATGCAATGAATTACATGGTTACCCCTGGCAACACTTTTATTTGCTTCAATAAAAAAAATCTTTTAATTTTATTTCTTCTGACCCAATTTTTAATTTAATTTGATCTAAATCTTAAAATTCCGGCTTTGAGATGCACATATTGCTACACAGGTGATACTTGTATTTAAATTTCACCAGGCTTAGAGTTCTTTTGGGAATCAAAATCAGGACCCTTAGATCAATCAATATGCAAACCTTTTAATTTTTTTGGGGCTTATAAGCTTACTAACTACACAAATGTGTTTATGGATTAAGGCCATATTTAGAGGAAATGTACCCACATTTACCTGGAAAGTGGAAAATCCTGACCGAGATTCAAATCTTAGTCTACCCATCAATGGCAGTCTAGTCTACTGCAAAAGTATAGCCTTAGACCAAGCAGCCACCAAAGCGGGTTTTTACTTATTTAGTCATACATTTTCTAGTGAAGATTTTAAATAATTCATTCTTAAAAGAATGCTTTTTAAATTGAAATAACTTTATTAGGTTTATATGTATGTATACACTTCCAATTAAAAAAATCAGCGAATTATTATATATAACTTATAAAATAATTTGTTGATTAATTTTTTTAATGTAAGTCTAAGCCTTAATAAAATTATTTTTGGAATAGGTAGGCTAGGCTATCTTAAGAATATTTTGAAGAGTTTTTTTGGCAACACATCTTACTACCTGTTCAGTTATACGCAGATGTACTAATTACAGGCCTCATAGCATATTTTGGGTGTCAAAAAGTAGGAAAAGTAGGACATTTTGATGAAAAAGTAGGAAAAGTAAGACTGCCAATTTGATAAAAAGTAGGACATGTTAAAAACACTACATTCACCTCATAGTGCCAAAATAAAATTTATTATTAT
>CABFWB010003449.1:22069-76287 GCA_902151455.1 Timema bartmani | reverse complement strand
CCGCCCCCTCACTAAATATTATTTGTATTACTGTGATCATTATAATCATCATTAGAATGCAGAAGACAACGTACATTTATGGAAACACCCAGGTTGAAAATAAATTAGGAAAACATTAAAATTCGTGGATTTGTGAAGGTAAATTTATTTAGGTTTGTTTTAAAATTTACATTAATTAATAATTAATCCGTATATTTCAAATCAAGTCGTGGTTAGAACCTAAAATATGATTAATGTAACGTTTTTCAACCGGTGTGCAACAAAGAGTCAACAGGTGTTCCGCGGGAAATTGGGGGAGGATCAAAAAGATGTGAGAAAAAGATTTGAGAAATAAAAATAAATCTTTTTAAATCCATGGTTGACATTATCTTGAAAAAATAGAAATGAAAAGAGACCTCCCCCTAAAACACAAAAGGTGTGCCTTGATAATTTTAGCGTCTTGCTCTGTGTGTTTTGATTTGAAAAATATTGAAAAAAGCTTCTCTAGTGAAATTCAAACCCTTATTATAACTACTTTATTGTTCTGTTCTCCTGATACTAGACCCCAGCGACAGACCGACATGGACAAAAGTGGAGTTTTTTGTTTGTTTTACTTACAGTTCTTTTGTCAGCTAGCTAGCTTTTTTTTAGAATGATCAGAGAACTAGTAAAGATCTCCTTTTATTTAAAAAAAAATATCTTCAACGATTTTTTTTATCTTAGTATTAAACATAATAAATGTAATAAATCTTTGATTTACATACTTTACTATTTTACTACTTCCATTAATAATTATTTTTTCCAACCTGTGGTCAATTTTTTATTCAAGCCGTATTTTCCACTACCGGCTTGCTCTAGGACTGTGTCATATGTCTTATAATCTAAATAAAGACTAGGACAGGCACAACATCCAGTCCCCTGGCTGTTAATTCATCAATGTGAAAGGGTAAATAAACCCATATTTCACAAATGATAACACACATACTTTATCAGAAACTATATACGATAAATTTTAATGTACGTAAATAAAATATGTTTAAAGATGTGTACCTTAATTAAAAATACAGTTTATTGATCACGCTTGAGGGTAAAAAAATGTTATAAGTCCAGTTATTTTATTTGATCATGTTCATAATTAAAATAACTAATGTAATGTTAAGCAAGGCTTTCTTTCCCTTTCAATTAATTAATTCATACAGGTTTTATTTTAGGATCGACTGAGACCTAATTTGAATAAAGCGCTCAAAGAGGACTAATGAAACTTCACACCTCCTTTATTGCTCTGTTATCCTGTTACCAGATCCATACGATACGCCAGCAAAACGCCGTACGTAGCAACCAATCCAGCCACGAACGAACGAGCTTTCTTTTTTTCATTTCACTTTTTATTCACTAAGAAAGAAGTTTCTTTTTTACCAGTTATTTTTACATTATTCGATTCAACTTCACTTTTAACTGAAAAAAGTGTTAAAGTAGTTTGAATTATTTGTTTTCCGCACAGGCCGTTAGTATAAAGTACCCGCTTCGGTGTCCGCGTGGTTTAAAGTGCTACTCTCACAATAGAATAGATTGCCGATGATGAAGAGATCCAGGTTCAAATCTCGGTCTGGTGTACTAAGGGTGGTTTATCCTTAACTGTTTTTCACATCTCCTGCTACACAAATGAGGGTACACTTCCACTAAATATAACCTTTATCATCCCTAAAACTATAGTCGTAATTAGTAAGGTAGTAGGAGGATGCAGTGCTAAAAAAATAAGTATATTTTGTCAGAAAAAAATAAAAATTAATTTAATTGACTTTTTTTTAAGACTTTACCATGACTACAATATAAAGCCCAAAGAGATTTATTTTTAACTATCGCAACAGTTTGTGAGGGGGGAGGGGCCCTGGGCGATCGACCCTCTCACCACTCCTTTAAATCTGGGCCTATAGCTATACGTTATGTATGAATTCAAACCTAACCTTCAAACTGTTCTAGATTGAATGTCCCTTTGACAAAGTAAAAAAAAAAGAAAAGGGTGAGTTGGGTGTGCAACAGATAATGGCGGAGAATTGGATTTGTAAGTCGTGTCACCTGTTCCAAGCCCAGACTAGAAATTGAATTGGGAAACCTAGGTCTTGACGGTAGAAATGTAAGATGTGTCCACACATGTCCAGTTTTTTTTTTATTAAATAGTGATATTAACTGTGGATCCGACACCTTAACTCAGTCAGTAGCGTGTTTGTCTACTGAGCTAAGGGTCCCGCGTTTGATTCCCGGCATAGCCGAAAAATTTATCATTGGTGAGATGTGGGTTTACCCTTACACATTGATGAATTAACGGCCGGGGGCCTGGATGTTGTGCCTGTCCTAGTCTCAAGTTATATTATAAGGCATAAGAAGCTACGACAGGCCTGGCAAGCTGCTAGTGGAAAATATACGGCTTGAATAAAAAACTGACCACAGTTTGGAAACAATAATGGAGGTAAAGAAAGTGATATAAACTGGTCTATTTATTTAACATACTTTTCCACAGTTTTTTTTAGCATCGCATTCACATCTTAATACTCATTTGAGTTATACGTTATTTGGGATTGTAATTTATCATCACCCATTGGGGATGAAATTGTATCACTTCACATGAAGCATTATTTCGTGAAGAAAACACTTTCCAAACTGGAAATTTTAAATTGTTGAATTCCTAAAACGATTTTTATTTTACTATCAGGGAAACAATTTGAGGAGGATTATATTGAAATTATTGTCGATATAAACCCGTATCGATGGTCACATGGTCTTAACGCATTACTCATGCGTTAGACTGCATAACCGGCGAAAGGGGAGGGGGGGGGGTTGTGTCCCATCTGCCCCTCCTTGAGAGAAAATTTCAGGTATTTAACCCTGTGAGAGAGAATTTTAGAGTATTTTAACATAAATTATTCTAAACTAATTATATGAGTTTCAAGAGCCAATTTTTGCAACAACTAAAAATTCTGGAAAATTAACTAAAACTGAAATTTAGTTGTAGCTTACTTAACCCCTTGAAAAGAAACATTTATATTTTTCACAAATGTGTTGAACAAAACAAAATGAAAAGAAAACTGTTTGAGAGGGAATGGGAGAAAATTTACATTTTATCATTTTTATTTCTGTTAACTCCAATATTGATGTTTCAAATTTATTAATAACAAATTGCATCCAAATCCCATTTAAACAATTTAATTTTTTTCATAAAAATAAAATAACAAAAAAAAGTAAATATTGCAGCGTGGTAAGGGGGGCTGAAGACCCCCATAGATATAGGTTTGGAGATGACCACAGTTAAAATCAATTTAATGATTTGAATAGTATAATAATATTTAGAACCGCGTCTTACTGCCCGTTCGGGTTATACTCTTAAGTACTAATTACGCTAATGGAATAGGAATTGGGAGGGTTAAATTTAGAGGAAGTGAACCCGCATTTGCGTAGAGGGAAAGTGGAAAACCATTTAGGAAAAACCACCCCCAGTTCATCCGACTGAAATTCGAACCTCGATCTCCCCGTCCACGGCGGTCGAGCTCAACACAACTAGCGCGTTAGCCAACTACGCCACCGAGGCGTGTAATGATTTGAAACTTGTGTGTTGATATTCAAACATGATTTAACATTTTGTGTAAGGCCCTTGTCCCTGTCGAGTGCAAGTCTAAAACCTATTTTGTAGGATGGTGTACGGGAGGGTGAAAGGCGCGGCGTAGCTCCACAACCGACCAAAGTATCCTTTCGCGATAACAAGAACAGATGGATCACAGAAACAGTAGATGGCACTAGCTACCAAACAGGTTTTGCGGAAAAAATCATACTTTTGGAAATATCAGTTTTTTCGAGAACGAGTGAAATTTTTATATTAATATTTTCAACATTCCTTATAAGATAATGTATCAATGTTTATTAGGTGCTACATTTTCTTATTTTTTGCTATGAAGCCGGCAGTTTTCTATTGAAAATTGTCAATTTTATCGATATATGATCTCTGTTAAAATTATAGAGGAGGTATGTGTATATAAAAAGTATAACTTAATTGAGATCCTTCTATTCTTGAACAAACCATTCCGAAAAGAAAGTTACAAAACAAAAAAAAAATCTTGAAGATAGTCGTTTGTTCCCACGTCTCTGCATTTCCACGCCAAATGAAAGGGCCAATTATCTTAATTTGATAAATTATAATTTTTATAACAATAGTTTATTTTTTGTAAGTAAACATTAATTTTTGATGTAGATAACAAAAAAAAAATTATATCTAAACTTAGCATAGACATGTATTTTCACATTAAATATTATTAGTGTGAAGTTTTTTTAAATAAGTGTCGAGTCCGAAATTTTAATTTCTAATACAGTCAAAGCTGACAAATATATTCAAAGTCAAAATTTTTGAATTTTTGCAAGTCACTAGTAATAATATACAATGATGTGATGAGTAATCGCACGAGACTTCACAGAACCTCCTACCCTCTGACCGCAGTCAACTGTTTTCCAGGTCACCAGAAGAGTCGGAATGGTCGGCTTCCAGTTCTCGCTGGAACAGTGACTACACATCTCCTCGTCAGTCATAAAAGGTAACAAGCTTGAAAAAAAGTTGGAGTGTTTCTTAAGTGCCTTATCTTACCACCTGTTCGGGTTATACACTTATGTAATAATTAAGCTAATGTGTTAGGGATGAAGGTTATATATTGAAGAATTGTAACCGCATTTGCATGGAAGGAGAGTGAGGAAAACCAATTAGGAAAAACACACTCATTGGATACTCGACCGAGATTCGAACCTCGATTTCATGCTCGGCTTATCGAAACCGTACTGTTGTGTTATTTTATATGTATTTATAATATCTATCAAAAGTGACAGCGGCAGATAACATGACTTGATGTATGAATACATAAGAGTAGATCTAGTAATTTCTAGATGTCATGTATGGTTCTTCCTATGAAAATCGGACCATATTCGTTTCGACGGAGATTCAAACGGGTACATCTTGAAGTAAATTGATCACAGCCTGAAAATAAAATCAAACCTTCCATTCTAGTCAACAGCCTAAGGTTTGCATCCTGCAAATATTTTGTTTGAAGGGCCGGTGAGTTGGCGAGTTCCCGCCTCCTGAATGTCTTCAATCCAACTAGTCCGCTGACAGGAAGCTTCACCTCAAATTCCTTCAATGTTGTCGTTCTCTACCTCTCATTTCCACTTTAAGTTTCAAAACAATTAACAAATTAAATTACCAACATTGAAATAACTATAACTAAACTATAATAATGAATGGGAAAAAGAAAATTTAGTGCAACTTTTTAGCAGTGTATTAATTTAAAATAATTATGTTTAACTACTCTTGAGATAGTTATTTCTTAAGAGCCCGCCCTTCTCTTCTCTCTCCCCGGATAACGCCTAGCTTAGGTAAGTAATACAGCTCGAACCAGAAATCTAATCATGGTGTGATTTTCTGTAGTTTTCATTAGAAAACAGTCGAATTGAGATAGTGAAACCATTTTTTTTAAAAGTATAACAAAATGGAAAAAAATTATGTTTTTTTAGATATAAAAAAAACTATTTTTAAATTGATCCCCATTTCACTATTGTTCAACCAAAGAATTTAAAAAACTGGACAGCTATGCATTTTATTGTTTGAGCCATAATTGTGAGCCTAATTTCCTGATTAATCAGCCATTAGAAAGGTTCTAAAGAACAATTGGGGGATTAAACTAGTCCTTAATGCCACTTAACTTGGATTATCTATGATAAGTACCATATAATTAACATATTTGAAAGAATATTTAATATAACACGTTTTGTCTATTGCTGAATTTTATTTTATTTATTTTTTATGATATAGTGTTGAAACGTAGGACATGAGTATGTATATATAATGAGTTTGAAACAGCTGAATAATTTATTTTTTTAATATATATTATTGTTTATAAAAAGACTTGATAAAAGTGGGCATCTAAACACTTGAAAATGCACTTTAGTGAATTTTAAATGTTACTTACCTAAACTGCTTTAGAGCCCCACTGGGATTTAAACCGAAACCTCCTGTCTTCTGAAGTTAAGGCCTCAGCAAGACATGGATGAGATCAATTATCAAACATGCATCTGCATGAAATATAGACTAAAAAAATAAATAAAAAATTAATTCGATGTAAGAGAATAAAGTCAGATTAATAAAGCTTTATAGATCAGTATCAGAAGCCGAAACTCAAAAGTGGAAATTTGACATCAAAAGTATCATCGAAATTATAATTCTGTATAAATAAGTAAAACACAATTGAATCTATGTAACTTATTGTAGTGTGATTTAAATTGGGATGGAAGGAAATGCAAGTTAAGGTTTTTATTTTTGCAGTTTTTTATAAAAAAAATTGCCAAAATAGATAAAATACTGATTTAGTAGGATTTTTTATTAAATTTTCTAAACACAATCTCTACAGTAAGGTGTTGAATATTTGCTGTGGGAATCGCAAAATTTGACAAGTAACTCTTTTATTGAAGATAAAATGGTTGAGATTAATAGATTTAGATAATTAAGCTAAATGTAATTACCAAACTAGTATTTTATACATTTTGGCCCAAAAATATGTTTTTTGTCTTTAAAAAAAATGCAAAAATACATACACTAATTCGCATTACATTTCATTCTACTTTAAATAATCAGTGAATTTGTGTACAAAGTGCATCACTAATGCCAGGATCACAATCAACCTAGCATTCACTTAACTTTCACTTTAGGTGAAGGCGTCACGTGTTCTAGTTAGCCAATCATGTTGCGAGTGATGTCAACAGGGTTAATTAGTATTTCATTTGTTTGTTTATGGTATGCAGAAAAATTCTTCGGTACATTTTTATTGTCTGTGTTTCGCGAACTCTAAAACATCGCAGCTTATTGTTACACTTTATTTTGTACATCCAGTAGAGATTTTAGTGCAAGTATTTGTAACTTAATCGGCCCAAAATTATTTGGTTTAATTTTAGTGAACAATTTATTTTCAAACAGTCCATATTCATTGTCTGTGTTTTGCTAAAGTTGTTACGTTAAGTTATGTGAATCCTGATTAAACAATAGTTAGTTTAAGTTAAGTGAACTTTAAGTTTATCGTGAACACGGCATAAGTGTTTGAAAAAAAGATCACATTCCTATCCCGATTCCTAATGTATGTACATGTGGTTTGCCGAATAAGTCGCCGGGCTCTGTTTTTCATTCTTTATCAACTCTGATTTAGCTTAGATATTGTCATTCCTATCGTGTTATATATTTTTTAGAGTTAAAAATAATATTTATATCAAATAGAGAGAAATGTAAACAATTGATGTATCGTTGACAAATCATAAATGTAGTTTATTTTACTTATTCATTGATGTTTGAATTAATTTGTATTAGTGAGTGGGGATAGAAAAAAATTAACTATGCAAAGCTTTAGTGACCTGTTATGTTATAAAAAGCTGCAGGATCAGCTTGTTTTTAATGGGTGTACATATGTTTTAATTTACTTTTAATAGTAAAGAAAACCTTATTGCTTATTTGATCTGTTTTTCTCAACAAAATGTACAAAAATATTGGAAATGTTTTTATGATGAAATTGTTTTCTTTTACTTCTGCTTGCAAACCTGTTCTGTAAAATGTTAATTTATTTAATGATATCTACATATTTTGAATGTATTAGTGTATTGAATTTAGAGATGGACAGGTGTGACATATTTTTTGCGGGACGAGAACGGGACGTAGAATGAATCAAAATATCGGGAAGTTATAAAAATGATGCTTTAGAAGAATCTTAAATTAAACATATTAAGAATAATAAAATATTAATCATAATAATATTGATAGGGGGTGCTAAGAGAATTTTTTTTATTGAATCAAATAGCAACATTTTGAACAAAAATTGAATAAAACAAATTGAATAGTAAATTTTAATACATTTTTGAACAAAGGAAGACTGTCTATAAGAGAGATAAACAGTGAATAGTAATGAGCCAGTTGCAAACTGCTGCTGAAACAATAAAAGTACTGTTTCCTGCCCGAAACAAGGAAAGGGCCAATCCCGTCTGACATATTTCCGAGCGTTCGAGATCCTGTCCACCTCTAATTGAAATGTTTTACTAGGGAGCCTCTCTATATATTGACTGAAGTGAAATATATGCCGATTCTTTACTTTTAAGTTTGAATCTGTGTGACATGTTTGTATGATTTGACATAGCTATATAAATACTGTATGAATAAAGAACTTGTTTATTTTCTTCAGCCAATGTTGCTTAATACAAATCTCCCCAAAGCTGACCATTAGTGTTTCCAGCCTATTGTTTGGGTCAGTTTTTTTTCATTCAAGCCATTTATTTTGCACTACCAGCTGGCTGGGCCTGTCGTAGCTTAATATGCCTTAAAATATTATATTTGGAATAAGGTATAGGAAAGGTGGATAGAAACATATAAAAGGGACGAACACAATATGGAAAGAAGAACACAGTTCACACTTTACACTGCTACCACTGGACAAAGAGATAATGGTTGCCTCTTTCCTATACCTTCTTCTAAAAAATAATAAAATTAACTCATAAAGCGAAAAGAGGTTTTCCTTATAGATACCCGCCTCGGTGGCGTAGTTGGCTAACGCGCTTGTCGTGGTGAGCTCGATCGCCCAGGACGGGGAGATCGAGGTTCGAATCTCGGTCAGGTGAACTGGGGGGGGTTTTTCCTAAATGGTTTTCCACTCTCCCTCCACGCAAATGCGGGTTCACTTCTTCTAAATTCAACCTTCCCAATTCCTAATCCATTAGCGTAATTAGTACTTAAGCGTATAACCTGAACAGGTAGTAAGACGCGGTGCTAAGTATTATTATTGTCTTATAGATGTATGCCTTATAATATAACTTAGGACTAGGACAAACACAACATCCAGTCCCCCGGCCATTGATTCATCACTGTGAAAGGATAAACCCACATCTCACCAACGATTCATTTTTCGGCCATGCCGAGAATCAAACCCGGGACTCTTAGCCCAATAGACAAACACATTATCAACTAAGCTAAGGTGTCGGATTAGAGCCTACCAACTTTACCGTCATTTGCGGTATGTGAAAATCTGATCTTACTTTCTTTCAAAATCTAGTCTGGTGATTTAAAGTGAATAAAGCCAAACACTCATATGTGCTGTACATAAAGACCGAAGCAACTAAACACTGAACCCGTGGCATAGATCACCAACACTCTACCAACTGACCTATCCAGGACTCATCCCGGGATGATAGCTCAGTGATAAGGCATTGTCGTGCTGAGTCAATGGTCCTGAGCTCAATTCCTGTGTGTAGGTGTAATTTTTTCAAATTTACAAATATGATATAAAGTGACATTTTTTTTTTTGTGTCTCACTCTTTAATACCCAGAAGGACTATGTGCATTTAAGGTGGGATATGAAATGAGTTAAGAGCTCTTGCAGTTGATACTTAATAGAATGAAAAAGAGTTTCCGGTCAAATAAAATTCTGTTTCGGTTAATACGTTTTCTACACACATATTATGTAATTAGAATTAATAAATATGATAGAATTGTAGAAAAACGAAGCACCGATAAAGGTAAATACCCTCACACATATTTACACACACCTCAATATTTCAGTGTCACATGGCATCTTCTTCAGGACTTGACAAGAAGTTGTCATAAGTGGTGCCAACTTAATTAATGGCATCTTCTTCAGGACTTGACAAGAAGTTGTCATAAGTGGTGCTAACTTAATTAACTCATCTGGTGGATTATAAAATTCCCTTGAAATTTTACTTTTTTTATGTGAATGGAAGGTGGTACTAGTTTTACAGCAAGGTTTCGTATCTTAGCTGGGACATATTGCAGTGAGTTCTGTTGAAGGTTTTATTAACACTTTGACTGTGTAGTAGTCCTCAAAGTGGAGGTTATGAGTGAAGGTGTGTGCCAAGATTGGTTTTGTTGGGTTCTGGATTTTGGCGTCCATTCATGCGTCTACGGAGAGTTTCAGTGGTGAGTGGGTGTGGAGAGGGTCGCCGGGGCACTGGTAGTTATCCCCGGTGTGACGGTTTGATTTGGGCCTGCCAACACTACTTTAAACTAAAATAAGGCTTTTTTTTTAGCACCGCGTCTTACTACCCATTCGGGTTATACGCTTAAGTACTAATTACACTAATGTATTAGGAATGGGGAAGTTTGAATGTAGAGGAAGTGAATCCCGCATTTGCGTGGAGGGAAAGTGGAAAACCATTTAGGAAAAACCACCCCCAGTTCACCCGACCGAGATTCGAACCTCGCTCTCACCGTCCTCGGCGGTTTATCTCAACACGACTGGTGCATTAGCTAAATATGCCACCGAGGCGGGTAATAATAAGGCTATTCATTAAATTCTAAATTATTGGGTTTTTTTAATTAGATTTGAATGAAAATTTCCAGTAGGTGAGTCTAGGGTTGCCCGGAATACATAATTTGTGAAGATATAGGATGGCGTTAAATGTAAAACAGTTCTGTTTGTTATTGTTTATAAACATTTTCTCAAGCTAAACGTAGGAGCATTTAAAATTAAGAAAGATTTGAATTTAGACTTTATAAATTCAAATATTTCTTAACTCTAAGTAATATTTATTCCCTACTACACCTATGAAAAAAAAAAGTGCAATTGTTTATTGAATACTGACAATTACCAAGATGGTAATCTATACAAGTAGAGGTAGGAAGGTGATTCTAAAAACTTAACACATACAAAAAAAAAAATAGGCTCACAGCTATTTTCAAACATTTTAGGCTAAGACCTAAGCTACAGTCCAATTTTTTATAGGGAGGAGCTTTTTAGCAAATCCAAACCTATTTTTTCCAGTCAGCAATGATAAGATTTTAATATATTATTGTTATTTTATAGGTATTGAAATAATATCTATCAAAGGTGACAGCTACAGATAACATAGCTTGACGTATGAACACGTAAAAGTAGATCTAGTAACTTTTCTAGCTGTAAGATAAGGCCCTTCTTTTGAAAATTGGACTGTAAATACTTTCTGAAAGAAAAACCAAGAAATATATTGCATTATTTACTTAACAAGCAGAATTGAAGATCGCGAAATAAAATTTCTGAGAAGTATTATAGGAGCGACAAGAATTGATAGGAGGAGAAATGAGAGGGTGGGAGGAATAGTTAAAGAGGAGGAAGACAGGATGGTACGGTCATGTGAGGAGAATGGAGGAGAAGATACCAAAGAAAAGGTAATAAATATTTGTCAGAAGGAATAGGAAATGTAGAGAGAAACCTATGAAAGGAATTAACACAATATGGTTGTTACAATGAAAAGAAGAACACAGTTCACACTTTACACTGCTGCCACTGGACAAAGAGGTAATGGCTGCCCCTTGAATAAAACCGATCGTCACCGCCCAATCCCCCTACCTAGGTTTCATTCTATCGGAACTCATCAGGAGGGAGGGTGAAACCTGCAACGCAACTTCTTAAAAGAGGAAACCAAAAAACACCAAAGGGAGAAAAAGTAAATTGATGGAGGATAATAGAACATTTAGAAAGGAACATGTAAAAGGAATAAATAACATAAAAGACAAACACAGGATAGTGAAGTGGGAGGCAAGAGATCAAGAAGATCAAGAGACTGAAGGAAGTGTGGAGGAGATAAGAGAAGACCGGGTCATGATGGAGTAAGAGAGGTGGTGGAGGATAAAGGATATGTTGGAGAGGATTATGTTCCAAACAGACCCGGCCAGTGGCTGGAAACTTTTAGTGATGTGATACTAACTTAATAACCATGTGTTTCTTACAAGTAATATTAAATTATTTTTCATTATCTTTCCCATATTCCTCATGTGTGTTTATATATTCTTTTCTATCTGCATCTCCTTTTTTTTAAAATGAAATTGTATCAAACATTCCACATCTGCCCCTGAAAAGTGCTGATGGATGTTGAGAATTCGGGCAGAAGCAGGCAGCCACTTATTTCTTTGTCCAGTATCAGCAGCGTAAAGAGACAACTCTTATCTCTTTGTACAGTGCTGAAAGTGTAATGGACAACCCTTAACATAACAAGATACTTTTTTTAAAAAACATTATTGCTGTTTTATTATATCATAAAATAACAAACTATTTTTTTTTTAATATAGCGAGTGCGTGTTATTTAACCTAATGTCATGAAAACAGGTACAATGTTATTCAGATTATTTTTTCTTACCTTGAATAAATAATACTTGGGAAATGTTACACATGTAAAAAAAATACCTTCACTCAGGTTGGTTAAAAAAATAATAACAACAATAATAATAATAATAATAATAATAATAATAATAATAATACAGTTAACTTTAAATACTGGAAGAACTGTGATAAGTAAATTAACCTATACCGAGTTTCAACACCTAGTTGTTATTAGAGCGTACAAGAGTTTGTTAGTGCAGAGCCGGATTAGTGTAGCATCACTGGAGATAGCCAGGAGACTGAATACGTGGAGAAGGTGGCTGAAATAAACAAATTCACATGATTTAATCTCCAATCCAAATTCAAATTCAAATAATATCACAAATTACAAGCAAATACAGATTTTAACACACCTCAGAAAGCAAATTAGTTTTCCTCAAATTTTTAATTTTTTTATTTATTTATCACCACGTCTTACTACCCGTTCGGGTTATACGCTTAAGTACTAATTATGCTAATGGGCTAGGAATTTAGAAGGTTGAATATAGAGGAAGTGAGCCCACGTTTGCGTGGAGGGTGAGTGGAAAACCATTTAGGAAAAACCACCCCAAGTTCACTCGAGTGAGATTCAAACCTCAATCTCCCCGCCCTCGGCAGTCTGGATCAACATGAAACTATCGCGTTAGCTAACTACAACACTGAGGTGGGTCTTAAAGAAATATATTATGTATATTTGCATTTACGATTTTTAAATTTTTTAATAAAACCTTTTGGAATCCTCAAATATTGAATATCCTTAAACAATTCGAGTTATCCCAGGACTTGCAGACTTCATCTCTAGTTTTATTTGATCTTATAAACATTCTACTGATTGTATAACATTTGTATGAATGCGTTACTTTCGTTTTATATATCTTTTACTCTTTAATATTTAAAAAAAATAGCTGTTTTTGTTTTCACCTCGGAGATGTTACTTGCATCGTTAGAGCCCCGTAGTTTGTTAACGAAGTTAGCTCTTCACCTCCCAGAGTTTGACCTTTGCCCTCGAATTGATGTGATTACGACTCATTAGAAAAGCGTATTTAAAAAAAAAATTAGCACACACTTTGAAGAGAGCTTTTGCCGAGTGGCTTACTGAATGTTCATCAGGCGTGCGAGCTACTTCAACACCTTAGTGAAGAAACAACACAACTACATATTTAGAGTTTATTTTTATTTAAATGTTTTTTTAACCACTTCGATGGCCGCATAGTGTAAGGCGCCATCCTCGCAATAAACTAGCCTGCCGATGGCAGGGAGATCATAGTTAAATCCCGGTTGTGTGTAATGAGGGTGGTTTTCCCTAAATGGTTTTCCATTCTCCCTCCACACAAATGCGGGCACACTTCCTCTAAATATAGCCATCCTAATCCCTAGGGTCATTAGCGTAATTAATACATAAGCATATAACCCCACCGAGTAGTAAGACGAGATGTTGTAAAGAAGTGGTTGGGTTTTTTTTGCCGCGTCTTTCTAACCATTCCGGTTATACCAGTGGTTTCCAACCTATGGTAGAGTTCTACCCCAATTTTTCTCTCTGAAACCATTACGATCCCTTGATAACTTAAAGCGTTCATATCCTAGTTTTTAAATTATTATTTTCATTAAGTGTTAGTAGTGGACGGGGCTCTCCACATTTAATTACACTTGTGGGGTCGGTAGAATATATATTCGCATTGTCAGCAAGGTGGAAGTATAAGTTATTAGGGCACTAGGAGTTGACAAGGAGGTGGACCTACAGCTTTTTTCCCTTGTGGACATTACTTGCATTGATATACCCCTAACCCCTCGTAATTTTATCTTAGGAGGGAAAACATTTTGGGAAAATTACCCCCAATACACCCGTCCAGAATTCAAATCCTGATTTCCTCCTCACAGGCAAACCAAACCAAAAGAACGTAATGTTAAGCCTGCGTGCCCATAAAAAAGAACACGTTTTAAGTAAATTAATTACATTCATACAATTCTGTCCTTTTTTGTGATTTTGTTATTCTTCAGAACGACCTATGTAGTCTAGTGGTCAGAGTTCCTGGTACAGATCAAGAGGTCCCAGGTTCGATCCCTGGCCCTTCCAGATTATCTTTCAAGCAGTGTGTCTGGAATGAGGTCAACTCATCCTTGTAGGGGCAAATAAGGAACCACTTGAATAAATAGGTAGCAGTTCCGGTCTAGAAAACTGAGATTAACAGCCAAAGGGTTCGTTGTGCTGACCACATGACACCCTTTATCCGCAAATGTTAGCTCTATCATCGCTAGCGGTGGCAGCGGCCACTAATAAATAAAAGATTCATAGAAAAATAATAATTTAAAGTATAAGGAGGAACGAAGGGTGAGCTCAGGACCTTAGATAAATAAATAAAAAAAAATCGATCAATCGGGACTCAAAATGGTTGCCATTATATCAATTTCATGAAATTATTATATCGAGTCAAGGTCTTTATTGCATTCGAGATACTTTTTCTCTAGATTTTTCCCAATGTTGAATCTCTCATATATCGTAGGATTTGAAGGATTCAAAGGCTCAAGAAAATGAGCGTCTTATCTCAAATCAAAATAGATCTCAATAAATTAACACTAGATTTAATTTTGAAGCAATGTTAACTTCTGGACATAGGTCCTTCTTTCACAGAGACGTTCAACTAGTCATTACTCCAAGCAGAGAAGCGAGCCCATCAAAATAATCAATAAAAATTAACCCAAGATAAGTCTCACAGGGGCGTTTTTTGAAAGAGGATTCATTACAAAAATATATATCATCAGCTACATAAAACATGTACAAAAAGGTAGAGTGTGTGTATGTAGAGTCTTGGTACAATCCAATTTTCATAAGAAGGTCCTTTTGAAAAATACAGTATTTTTTACGCGGTCAACACCGATAGCAGGAGAAGAGCAACTTAAGAAAGTGGAAATCTTCAAGTACTTGGAAAGTGTGGTAGAGAAAAGAGGAAGAAATGAGAGCGAGATTGGGGAGAGAGGAAGACGAGAAGAGACATCAGAAGTCTAGTCTGGGGTAGAGAAGTGCCAAGGAGTGAGATACAGAGTGTACTATGTCCCAATATTGCAGAGCGCATCAGAAACCTGGGGATGAAGGACAGGATACAGGCTAGGAGGGACAAGGATGGACAGGATACAGGCTAGGAGGGACAAGGATGGACAGGATACAGGCTAGGAGGGACAAGGAGGGACAGGATACAGGCTAGGAGGGACAAGGATGGACAGGATACAGGCTAGGAGGGACAAGGATGGACAGGGTGAAAGAGAGAGAGTGAAGGAGGAACTCCTGCAGGATAGGATGGATAGTGTGAGTTTGAGGTGACACAGACGTGTGAAGAGGGGAGGATTCCAAGGAGGATGCTCGAGATGGAGGTGGCGAGCAGGAGGCAAAGAGGACAGGTGGATAAAGGGAGTGTGGAGAGGAGAGGAAGAAAGGTGGTGGGAGAACAGAAGAAAATGGAGAAGAGGCTTATGTTCAAGACAGACCCTGGCAGTGGCATGAAACTGTGCATGTTTGATGATGATGATGATTAGTATTATTTTATAGGTATTGATGATATTTATCAAAAGTGACAGCTTAAGATCACATGACTTGATGTATGAACATGTGAAAGTGTATACATAGTAGCTTTTATAGCCGTCAGATAAGGTTCTTCTTATTAAAATTCACTCTACACACTATGGGATTGTTCATCTTTATTTTATCACACCGCCAAGTAATGTATGTGTGGGGTAAACTTCCTCTAAATTAAACTCTATAATCCCAAACACATTAGCGTAATTAGCACATATGTGTATATAGCTTGAACAGGTAGTCAGACGCGGTGCTTAAAAAACAACAAAATAAGCATAGCGTGTCGACTCATCTGACATGCAATGATTCGACTTTAGATTTAAGGAGGAACGCTTTAATCTTTGGTCTACAATTCAGAATGCCGTGGTTACTCACTCTGTCTGATCAGAAACCTTTTTTCAGAGGGAGTGTGCTACCGTCGATCGGCCGGTTGGCCTTGGTAGACAAGTAGGTGTTCCAAAAGATAGCGACGGTTTGTACCAGCAAAACGCGGTACTGCAGGGGCACCAAGTAGAAGTTGGCCAGCTGAACAAACGGCCAAACCTGTTACGAAAATCGAGTAAATTAAAACAGGTCGGAATTTGACATATGACACTGGAGGTGAGTAAACTTGTACTATCTACTATAGTTTCTTTGATTGTTTTAGGGTTTATTTTTTTAATATCACCACCAGACTTGTGAAGATCAGGTGGAGAGACAGTGTGACAAATGAAGATAGAAGTCCTAAAAAGAATCGGTGAGAAGAGAACCATTTTGGATGTGATTCTTCGGTACAAAGTAAACTGGATCGGACACATCCTTAGGAGGAACTGCACGACATCATAGAAGGTAAGGTTGAGGGAAAGAGGAACTTAGGAAGGAGGAGGATTCAAATATTAGATGAGATGGAGGAAAGAAGAAAATTCTGGGAGCTGAAATAGGAGGGAAAGGACAGGACGTATTGGCGGTCTAAGTTCACTGACAAAATTAATGGATCTGTTGTAAGAGAGAACACCCATCGCCACCGCCCCCCACTGCTACTAAATAATAATAATAAGGTAAATAATGATGATAATAGTAATAATAATAATTAATAATAATAGTCTTCACCATGTTCAACGCATGTATGATCATCACTTTAATATGGTAGGGATGAGGAAGGAAGCATTTTAGAGGTAATATACCCGCATTTGCATGATGGAACCATTTAGGGATAACCACTCCCAGTAGACCCGACCTAGATTCAAACGCCCAACTCCCCGTGATCAGCAGGACAGTCTAACAAGAGTGTGACTCCTTAGACCATTCAGCCATTGAAGAGGGTTTTATGGGTTTATTACCCATTTGAGTTATCCGCACGATTACATTAATGGGCTATGAATAAGGAAGGGTGATTTTAGAAGAAATGTATCAACATTTTTGTGGAGAAAGTGGTCAAATATTTAAGAAAATCTACTTTCTTCAGTGCTCATCCCTATAATGTTAGCGTAATTAGTACATCCTCATCCCTATAACATTAGCGTACATATATATAAAACCCAAACAAGTAGTGAAACGAGATGATAGAATACAAGTGGTAAAATAATATTCTGAGGACTGGTTGTTGTGTTTTCTAACTATATTGGGCAAAAACAATGGAAAGTGCTCTTATAAATGTTTAAATATAAAATTAAGTTATATATATAGGCCTATATTTTTTCTAAATGTTGAATCTGACATTTTTTTCTGCTACTTAAAATCTCAAATATCCTCAAGCATTCGAGGGATCCAAAGGACACAAGTGATCTTACCTAGTGTCACAGATTTTTTTTTTTACCTTGTAGTTGGTAATCAGCACGGCCAAGTAGTCTTGTCGGAATTTGGCCCGCACCCCGGCCAAGTCTTGTCCGAAAAGCAGCGTGATCGTGGTTATCACAATAGCCAACATGAGTGGTGCCGCTATAATCTGGTCTATCAGCACTTTCTTGACTACGGTGATGGCTCTACCGTTTGTGCCGCCGATACGCTCTAGAATTGTGTACCAATATTGTAGTACTGGGCCCTAAACAAAGAGGAACACATTTATTAATCGAGTGGTTTACACATTTCACGCACACTATTGCGTCAGTTCAATGAACTATGATGCTGTGACATGGAGGAGATAACAGATAACTTTTTCAGTAGAGCGGTCAGAGCTTAAACTTGGTGTCATTTTTCTATATTTACATAATAGGAATTATTGGTGCACTGTGAATTTTAATGACTTCAAAAAGTTACTATTAGTAACCATTAAAAGTATGTTTGAATGTGTGTGTATGTGTGTGGGTGGGAAGGTGGAGGGATCCACATCCATCCCTTACTTGGTACACCCCCGATGGCCCGGCCGTCGTCGAATGTTTCCAGCCTGTGGCCGAGTGAGTTTAGTAAAATGCCCCACCATCTTCTTGTCCTTTCGGCATTCTTCTCCTTTAACTTGAGTTCATTTCTAGAGGTACAAACGTGGCAGTGAAGCTCAATACAAGGAGCCTACTCATTGAGCCCCGTTGAGTCTCGCATACTCAATCCTGAGCTCACCATCATCGGGAATCTTAGTAACCTGACGGAGGTTCGATCCTCGCTAACTTTCTCCACACTTCCCAATCCTTCCATAAATCCTTCACGTCAACAACATCCATACACGGAGTCATACATGCACTTTTATTATTAATTTTTTAACTTGGGGTATTTAACATGTACTTTCTGAACTGACTGATTATATAAGCACATGAGAATTTCTAAGAGCGATTGCAAAATAGCCTACCAATTTTGCTGGAAATGATGTTTTACACATATATTCCAGGGTTCTTTTACATGTCCATAGTCAACGATGGCTTTACTTCCCATCCAAAGGAAGTTGCGCAATGGATTTTTATCGCTCAAGAAAAGATCCGCCGACCTTGGCTGGGTATGAACCCACAAAAATCGAGTCTTGAGGCGAGCACTTTACCCCAAGACCACTTAAAACATTTAATGTTTCTCTTTTTCCACAAACACAATAGGTACTTACAATTGCAAATCCTATGCCAGTGAAGCAAACGGTTCGATATCCATCCATCTCACCCAATTTCTTCTTCTCGACGAAACGCTGAGCCATGACATCTCCCGTCAACATCAAGACCGAGGTTTGGATGGACTGAACTTTGTACGGATGTTTTGTGAGGACAGTCTGATATTTTAGAAGTGTTTGTCTGAGTACTTTCATCACCGACATTCTGGAAACGTGCGTAAACAGATGAATAGGATATAATATAATGTATTGGATTTATAAGAAGTGTTACTAATTACCGGTGTCTTCGTTAAGAGTCCAGCAGAGTTCACCATAAATAATGGACATATTGGTTCATTTTTTTTTAAAAAAAGATAAATTTAATGTCTGGCTGCATGTTTAATATATGTAAAAAAAATTACCATTAGCTTATTTACACAAAATATGGTTACCTAACTTGAATCAAACCTTTTGCTTGAACTATGATATTTTTATTTGTTCAAATATTGTACTCGACAATAATTTGAGTGCCTGGCGATGAATAAAAAGAATTCAAAAGTCATAAAACTGTTAGTAAAAATGCTGAAAATTAATTTTTTTTTAAACTTTTGATACAATCCAATTTTCAAGGGACAGAAACATTTTCGCACTGCTAAAAAGTTAGGCTTTCTGTACTAGATCTACTTCATTATGTATTCAAACATAAAGTCATGTGATCTGCAGCTGTAACTTTTTAATAGAAATGATCATTGTTTTATATAAATAACACTAATAATATAGTGAAAAGTTATCAATTTTTGTCATAAAAATATGTGTCTATATTGTCTTAGTCTGAAAAGCGGACTGTACACTATTTGACGTTTTATAGCAATTATAGGCCTACACATAAAATAATCAAATTTCTGATTATAACAAAACAAATATTGATCGAATCATATTATTTTTTTTGTGCGCAATTTTTATAATGTTTAAAAAATTAAATCCCAACTAAACATAAACTAGGCCTAACCTTTCATGTGTGAATAAATAAAAGAAATTCAATTAACTATTGTTTTTAGGATAATTTTACTGAAAGTGTTTGAAGGATTAAGACAGCCTAATAAATTTGGCCTAGGACTTTATGGGACAGTGCTTCAAAATAATGTCTTCATGAATATACAACATTCCTGCGTGAATTAGGTGAGTTTTCTGAGAATTTTTTTTTTTAACAATTTATAATTTTTTCACAATATTCGTTTTATTAATATGGGAAATTATTTGATATCGTTGCAATTAAATCAAGTTGGCGTCATTTTAGAGTAATTAACATAATTATAATACTACTGTGAGGGGGGGGAGTGTTCTTTCTACAGCTTAACTAGTTTTTTTTTAAACTTATTCCATATTTTTTAACGGGGAATTAAATTGTATTTGCCACTGAATACTTCTTAATAGCATGATTAGAAGAGAGAGAATTATGGTTTAAAAAAAACTTACTTGCCCCACCCTACCCAAAATAAACTATTTTAGGTTAAAATGTAATTAGTCCTGTCGCTATAGTGTCAAAATTATTTGTACTTTGCTCAGATATCATTCATTAAAATAAGACAGTTTCTTTTATTGCTATGAAGAATTATAAAACCATTGTTCCTATAACACATAATAAACTAAGTTTTAAATCCTTCATTGAACAAATAAATGACAACAACAAAAAACAACAGAATAGCCCGCTTAATGGCCAACAAATGTAGCTCGTCGAAAATTCCCAAGTAGCTTTTCAAAAGCAACGCAATCTAAAAAGATAGATATTGTAATAGGTAATTTATTTATCCTATTAAAAGTGCTTGAACACTTTATGACTGATAAGGAATGACTAAATAAAATGTACAATACAGTACCTCAAGAATTATTTTGTACACAATATGATGTATATATTAATATACATTATTTTGTACACAATATTATCTATATATTAATATACCGTATAGAATTAATGAGTAGCTTGATAAGATATTATTTATTTTTCAAAAGATTCACATTAAACAATACCGTATAGGGGTTAAGTGTAAGAAAAGGCTCTGGCCTTAACTTCGCCCAAATAAAGAAGATATTATTAAGTCATGAAAAGTTAGAAGTAATTTGATAGTTTACGCTACTTGGCGTATGAATATATCAAAGAAAATACAGGGGTTTTTTCAAGCTACCTTTAAAGTGCGACCAAGATACCATCCCAGATCAGAAACTATAAAATTATTAAATATAATCAATTATAATATAGTAAAAATAGTACTAAATAAAGAGCTACGACAATAATTTACCATACACTTTGAGGACAAAGAGTGTTTTAAGGGTTCAAAACTCCCCCCGAAAATATCTGCATGTTTTTGGGAGGTATTTATATTACGATATACCATAGGTAGGACTCCTTTCTAAAATAATTTTTGGATACCCCCCTGCTAAGACAGTATGAAATCACCTCTCTCAATTCTGAACTTAAATGTATATTTGTACAGTCCAATTTTCATAAAAAGAGATTTAAAGAAAATGAAAACAAATTTTCTCTGTTCAACATTAATAAAATATTACTATATTCGTAGTCTTATAGGCAGCGGCAGATCAAACGTCTTGACGTATGAATACGTGAAAGTAGATCTAGCAAACTTTTCTAAGAGTCGGATAAGGTTCTCCCTATGAAGATTGGGCTGTAAGTATTCTAAAAGGTCACAAGGCAGAGCTAGTTAATAATAAACGAGTAGTGTTGACAAATCTCCCACGGTAGATTTGAATACATGCTTCACGTATTCAAATTACAGGTACGTGGTCTGTTAGAAAAGATTTCAGTTTGTCATAACATTGAGAAGAAAATGAGAGGTTTTAGAAGGAAAATATCATTTTTGTTTTAAACCGTCACAAAAAAAAATTACTGGACAGAAAACTAAGAAAAATAAATAACTTATGACTAGTAATTTATATATCTTTTAATGGACGAGCTTAATGTAGACGTTTGAAAATAACTCATGGTGTTTATTTTTTTTAATGTTTTTAATAGATTGATATAATATTATTTAAGGTATTTAACGCGCACTTGATATACTAACTGATTATATCGGCATACGACTTATTAACTGATTTATATCTAGAACAAACACTATCTTATTGAAACACATATATATAGTCCAATTTTCAAAGGAAGAAACGTTTAGAAAATACCAACATATTTTCCTGAAGTTAACATTTTATTATAGGTTATTTTTATTAAGGCCTATTATTGTTATTATTATTATTATTTAATAGGTATTGCTAATGTTTACCAGTAGTGACAGCTGAAGATCATCTAACTTGACGTATGAATAAATGAAAGAAGATCTATTACATTTTTATAACTGTTGTATAGGTGACCTTCCTATGAAAATCGGACTGTAAATAATAGTCGCACCGATGAACGAGTGACAGAAGGCATCAATCTCGTCTAGTCTGTTTTGCCGGTGACGAAGTGAGGTTAGGGCTCGAATCTTTACCAGCTGTACCGAGTCGTTTTATCCTTAATGGCTTCCCGCACTCACTCAACGCAAATGTGGGTACATTTTTGTAGGTTCTACTCTCCTCGTTCTTTTCACAGTGCTTTATTTCTTCTTCATTTTAGCACCGCGTGTTACTACCCGTTCATGTTATACGCATTTGTAGTCTACTAATTACGCTAATGAGTTAGGGATGAGTAAGTTAGGATATACCTGCTTCGGTTGGCCACATGGTCTAAGGCGCTACTCTCGCAGTAGATTATACTGTTGATGACGGGGTGATCGAGGTTCGAATATCGTTCGGGTCTACTGAGGCTGGTTTTCCAAAATGGTTTTCTACCCTCCCTCCATGCAAATGTATGTACATTTCCTCTAAATATAACCTTCCTAATTTCTAAAACCATAAGCGTATAGCCCCAATGGGTAATAAGACGCGGTGCTTTTAAAAAAAGGTTGAATTGGAAAGAAAATATATCTTCTTTTGTATAAAAGTAGAATGTGGAACAGTTTGTATTTTATAAAAACTTCAGTACAAGGATTCAAACTCCTGTCTCCCCATCATCAGCTCTCCAGTCTATTGCGAGCCTGACACCTTAAGCAGCGGGAATTTACCATTGGTGTGTTTTTTGCAAAACTAATCCAACACCTTAGTTCAGTCGGTAGCGTGTCTGCCTACTGAGTCCCAGTTTCGATTCCTGGGATCGGTGAAATGTGGGTTTCCCTCTCATAGTGATAAAGACTGGGGGGCTGGATGTTGTGTCTGTTCTAGATTTAAGTTGATTTATAAGTCATGTGCTGATATAATCAGTCGGTTCAAAAAGTGCACGTTAAGGTGATTGGCCCTTTTCATTTGGCGTGGAAATGCAGAGCCGTGGGAACAAACGGTTATCTTCAAGAATGTCTATTGTTTTGCAATTTTCTTTTCGGAAACGGTTGTTCAAGAATAGAAGCATGTTGATTAAGTTATACTTTTCATATACACACCTCCTCTATAATTTTAACAATGATCAAATATCGATAAAATGGACATTTTTCAATAGAAAACTGCCGGCTTCATAACAAAAAATAAGAAAATGTAACAATTAATAAACATCGATTCATTATCTTAAAAGGTTTGTTGAAAATATTAATATAAAAATTTCACTCGTTCTCGAGAAAACTTACATTTCCAAATGTATGATTTTTTCCTCAAGACCTGTCCGGTAGCTAGCGCCATCTACGATTTCCGTGATCCATCTGTTATTGTTGGCGCGGAAGGATACTTTGGTTGGTTGTGAATCCACGCCACGCCTTTCACCCTCACGCCCACAATCCTACAAAATAGGGTTTAGACTTGCACTCGATAGGGCCAAGGGCCTTAAAATACCTCAAATAAAAAGGGGGGGGGGGATCTTATCAGCGTCATGTTTTATTATGGTTGCATTCAACAACTATACTTTAGGTCATATTATGACAGATCAGGGTCGTATTTTCTTCACTACATCATAGTAAGAGACACGTATTACACGTGAACACAAAAACGTATATTAAAAAATTGTGACAATATGTGAAATTGAGTAAATTGGTCTGGTCCTTACACCTTAGCTAAGTCGGTTGCTTGTCTGCCTACTGAGTTACTGGTTCAATTCCCGGCATGGCCGAAAAATTTATAGTTGATGAAATGTGAATTTTCCCCTTTCACAGTGATGAATTAACGTCCAAAGAGGGTTGGGAGGTGGGGGGTGGTTGGATGTTGTGTCTGTTCTAGATTTAAGTTAGCTTGTAAGTAGTGTACTGATATAATCTGTCGGTTCAGAATGTGTATGTTGAATACCAGAAATAAATAAATAGAAGTCTGCCAGATGTGCGTGCTTGTGGTAAGTATCACTTGTCAAATGTTCGTTCCGTTGAAATGTATCACTCGTCTGGTGTCAGATTGCCTTTCTTCGCTTCCCTTCGGTGTCACAGCTTGGTCAATTATGCATCTATACGCTTCATTCGAAAAATAATAGAACGTTTCCTCGCCAATAAAAGCAAGTGAAAAACTAAACTCTCTCTCCCATCTCGAAAAGTCCACGCTCCAATGATTACCAACACCTGAAAAAAAAAGTTATTTATCGAAGAAAATAATACTTTTTTTAATCAATTCCCAGCTTTTTACAGATTAATCACACGATTAGACTCAGATTTTACTTCTGTTAAACATATATAAATGTATCCTTCATAATATTAACCCTGAAAGGTAACAAGCATACCCTTGCACGGTTACACTCCGGTGTAACCCTAGCTTATAAGATAGGATCATAGTGTAATCCATCAAGACCAGACTGTTACCTTTCAGGATAAATAATACTTACTGTAAAGTGAAAGGTAATGTCCATTTTGGCCTTTATTCTCTTGTTGTTGCTTTGTATCGGCGAAGGTTGGTCTCATAACCAAGGGAGAGCGTTTATGATACGAGACGTGCTGCTGTCCAATAGCAGACAGGCACCGGCGTCGGTGGTCGTCGCTTTTATCTGCTGGGACGCTCGTGAGTCTATCTTCAGTTTCATTCGATCTCGCTCAGAGGCTTTTTAATTTCAACGGGCAAGCTCGTGACTGCTAGCCTTTGCGTTAAATATCAAAGGATATATATATATATATACCTGTCGTCACCCCATAGTTTTTGTCTCCTGTTATTGCCCCTTGTAATTGCAGGTTCAGCAGTGCACCTAGTTCGCACCCTATCAGAATCAGGGTTGATGACCTCTATCCACACGCCGCCCGAACTATGGCTGCTTATGAATCTGTCTCATGACCCTTTCACCACCTTCATTCTGGACTCTTCTTGTGACGGCAGCCGACAACTTCTGGCACAGGTGGGATAACTTTGGTTCTCATATTTGATTGTTGGTTCTGATATCACGGACTTGAGATTCATAACGCATATCTTATAATATTATCATACAATATTATAATCACGAATAAACAGCCCTGTAGTGTAGTGGTCAGTGCATCTAGCTAAGAGATTAGGGGTCCCTGGCTCGAATCCCAGCCGGTACTTTAGTCATTTTTCCCAGGAGAGCGCTGACAATTTAAAACAATGATTGAAATAGTTGGCCAGAAAAGGGGCCATAACGTTGAATAAAACACCTCTACTTTTTGTCAACGGGGATGTAACAATTCCATCTATATCACAGCCGGTCATTCTATCCGACGCCGTACCGTATGAGACGACATCTTCGGGTAATCAGTAGCACTTGTACATCCGTTGAGCCCGGGGTAACGAGACCGCGCAGTAACGGTCAACTTCATCGGTCACAAGCTAGGCCAGTTCTTCCACGAGATTGGGCGTACAGTCTCTCTTTTTTTTTTCAACTAACATCACATTTTGCATTATAGCTTTTAGTAACTATTATTAAACCAAAATTCGTAAACCTACACATTATTTCTAACCCACACAATTATCTTGCCTGCAAACTTACGGCTGCCGCAAGCTGTCCTGACAGTTCAAGCCCACGGGGTCACGCGAGACCAAAATATTCAAGTTTATTTAATTTTTCATAAAAATTAACAACAAAAATAAATATTTCACGGTGATAAAGGGGTGCTTAAGACTGCCCTTATCACCTATTCACGGGCGTGGATTCTTGTAACACTTTATATTTTATATCCAGTAGAGCTTCTATTGCAAGTACTTGCAACTTAATCAGCTCTAAGTGCTTGGATTCCATTTTAGTAAACCATTTGTTTTCAAACATTCCAAATTAATTGTCTGGTGTTTTGCTCGAGTTATTACGCTAAGTTGATCGTGAATCCTGATCTTAGTTTATTTTATATTAAACCATCGTTACGCGAGCGTTAATTTGATCGTGAATCCCTGCGTGACTGGTTTTTGTTCCCACAGGCTGATCGCATCAAACTATTTTCCCCTCCACGGCGATGGCTGCTACTGGAAAATACCGGACACGCTCTCGATACAGAACAGCTCCTCCAAACAATCAACAACAAGAAGAATACAGACATAGGACTCAATAATCTCTCAAATACAACTTACGATAAAGATGAGATCTCGCTGAAGACGAATGATACAAATGAGTTTGAAGATTCAGAAAAGGAGAAACGTAACTCATCAAGGGATGGCTGTGAGTCTCTAACTCCAGCATGTTTATAATCATTATTGATACAATTCTAAGGCTTAAGGTTCTATGTAAATGTAACTAGTAGATTACGAGCATCAGTGGGCACGGGAACTTAGGGCCACATCTATGACGCTCATTCAAATTACATAGATGAATAGATATTAAGGTGCGGCTGAAGGGAGCGCAAGTATTTTTACAGTTTTTATGGAATTAAAATTTTATTTGCTAAGATAAATCAAAAATTTCTTCAGTATCAACATAGAGTTTAGTTGTTGCACATGCTAATATCAACAGATCTTGAATATCTGTCACGGGTGTCCTGGGATTTTGTCAAAACTTTTTAAATAAAGAGATAAAGTTTTGACAAAATCCCAGGACACCCGTGACAAATATTCAAGATCTGTTGATACTAGCATGTGAAAAAATCTAAGCTCTATTTTGCTACTGGAGAAATATTTTATTTATTTTGGCCACACAAAAGTAATGCTATAAGAACTGTAAAAATACTCGCGCTCCATTCGGCCGCACCTTAAGGCCCGGGACTATGACGTTAATTCTAATGGCAGCAGCTCTTAGAAGCATAGAGATTAATATGCAGAGATTGAACGGTTGTCATTCGAATGAGTTTAATAATTCATAGTTTTTGCCCTAAATGTCAGGCTTTATTTAGACTTATCTAGTCAGGTTTGTTGATTTTGGAGGTCATATATCGAATATCAGCAGAATGTGCTGAGGGAGTTATTTTTCTTTGCAAAAATGGTATCCCATTCTTCCTGCGAGAAAATGTGAATGTACTCCCTAGGAACTCACTATTCGTCTTCCCAGCCTAGTAGCGTTCTAATGCATGTATTCTGGACAGGCTGTGAGACGCAGTGGAGAAAAATAAAACAAATTCAAATCTTGATTCATTATCCCAAGTCTCGTTTGAATAATATTATTCCTAAAGATAGAAAGGAAAGATTAATTGTTTAGCCTAGCATCATAAAGTTTTAATTACTTTCTTTTCTGCCTGTAAATAAGTTCGTAGTTTTTATATAGAAAATCTTTTAATAAAATGCAAACCAGTTTTTTGAGGTTAACATTAATATTTGTACTATGATATTAGTGTTATTTTTCAGCTGTTGAATATATATTTCAAGAGTGATCACATAACTTGACGTATTAACACGTGAACGTAGATCTAGTATATTTTATAGTCGTCAGATTAACGTTGTCCTATTGGAAATTGCACTGTAAAATCAACTTTTAAACGCAAACATATCTTCCGATTACATATTTCGCAGGTGATGTAAACTGTTTGAAGGATACATTGAGTCTATTGGGCGTGTTCATAGACAGTCAAATAATGATTTCGATAAGAACGTCCGACCGAAGCTTTGCCCTTGCCGAGGTGTTCAAAAGGGGCCTAGGACAACCATTAGTTTTCAGTTTACTGGGCCATTGGGCGGAAGAAAAAGGAGTACAGACTACGGTTCCGTTGGCGGTGTCTACGAGGAGGATCAACCTGCATAGGACCCAAATTAACGCCTCGATGGTTGTAAGTAGGAATGATGATCAGATTTGCGTTGAGTAAATTAATGGATGTGTGATTTATTTAGGGTGCAAAAAACACTAACTAATAATAATAATAATAATAATAATAATAATAATAATAATAAGTTACAATCGAACTCGGTAGTCTTGGGGGAAAGTGCTCGCGTCAGGACACGATGTGCATGGGTTCAAACCCAGCCAGGGTCGACGGACTATCCTTGAGTGATATAAATCCGTAGCACAACTTACTTTGGAGGGGAAGTAAAGCCGTTGGTCCCATGTAAATTGTGGCGTGTAAAGGAACCTTGCAAGATATATATGAAAATACCTTTCCCGCAAAAAATTGTAAGATCCTATAGTAGGGACCCTCACACTTCCTGAAATATCTCTACCAGATGGTGCAGGCAACACTAACCAGTTGACGGGCTTAGTGCATTGGCTCTGGATGGATGGAAATCAGATGCAACAAACCATCGGGTTGTTGACTTAACAAGAATTAGTTGCATAACCAAAATAAAATCTTTGGACTCACATCAATCAATGTCTATGGCGTCATTATAGCTAGCAATAGACAGAATTTATTTTCAAAAAATGATGTATCACTGTGGTTTTCTCATCTGCTTTCAATACTAATGGGGATGCATTTCCTTTAAGCTACCTGTCTCATCACTACCCTTAAATTTAACATAGGTGATAATGTAATAAACGTTATTATTAAAAAATGTTAAGGTAAACAAAATAAAGTTTACTTAAAGACTCTTAAAGTTACTTACTATTCTTTTTTATTTGTAGTAGAAACCAATATTTTTACTACTGTTGGGCAATTATTTTCTTTCAGTTTCTCGCGTTTCTTTTTCTAATTCGTTTATTAGCGAGAATGCTTTTAGTAGGGCTTCAAGAAATCCTTATAAATTATATCAGGGCACTAGGAGTAGACAAGGAGGTGTCGTGGAGCGATCTGACTCTTCTTTCACAAGATGTTTGTCTTCAAGGTGAACACATGCTTAGGAGGTATATCAGGGGACTAGGAGATGACAAGGAGGTGTCGTGGAGCGACGTGGTGTTTATCTCGCTAGAAGCGTTTATTTATTTACGTTTATTTGAGGTATTTAACGCGCACATTCTGAACCGACTGACTAAACAAGCACACGAGACTTTCTATGAGCGAGAGTGAAAGGACCTTTCAATTTTGCAGGGAAAGGTATTTTCACAAACCTTCCAGGGTTCTTTTACATGCCACGATTGGCATGGGACCAACGCCTTACTTCCTGTGTTCAGGAAGTTGTGCTATGGACTTTTATCGCTCAAGAAAACCCGACAACCCCGGTTAGGTTTGGACCCACAAATATTGGGTCCTGAGACTAGCACACTACCCCAAGACCACCGAGGTGGACCGCTAGAAGCTGTTTGTCAGTAAAGTGGATAAATACTTTATTGGTTTGGACAACATAGACTCAAAAATAAACAAAGCTATTACAAACATTTTGTCACTTATAATATGGTAATCCTGCTATTAAATTTAGAGATAAACTAATTGGAGGATTTCGTGACGTTTTTTTCCCCCTAGATCCTGAACAACGACACGTTAAACCACCTTTGGGATGGCTACAACATTCACATAGATCCGAACACAAAACTCAACATCGTTTTGATTTATGACTGCATGAACATGATGAATGCCAGGTAACGTAAGCTTGTGTGTGTAACTCCATGGCATCAACCTGCAATCAAACCATACTGACCACCGTCTGTTGGTGAAGATACCACAACTTATACGGGTATAGGGTGTCATGTTGTCAGAACAACGAACCGTCTTGTCATTAGTCTCAGTTTTATAGACTCGAGCAGCTACTTTATCATTCAAGTAGCTCCTCCTTCTTCCTCACGAGGCTGAGTTAACCCTGTTTCCAGACCCGATTCTTTACAGAAAATCTGGATGCGCCAGAGATCGAACCCGGGCCCTCTGTATCTGTGGCCAGGAATTCTGACCACCAGATCATAAAGGCCCTCAGACATATGTGTCTACGAATACAAACATTCATTATCTGATGTTTCCTACGGAGAGAGATAGAGTGTTCGGACTCAAGAGTAGCATCGAAATGGCTCGTTGTTCCAGTATTGGACTGACGGTGGCGGGCTTGTGGGGCTACGCCACCAACGGCTCCTGGAATGGCATGGTGGGATATCTGCAGAGGAACGAGTCCGAGATTGGGTTCACAGGCCTGTTCACAACGGTGGACCGATTGAGGGTGCTTGAGTACATTGCCATGACGACCCCAACAAGGTTAGATCAATGGCAACGTGTGCTAGTATACAGGGATGGCTTTTATTTTGTCACCACATCTTACTTATCGCTAGGGCTATACCCATAGGTACTTGAAGGGCCATCGCATGAAATATATTGGGTGAGGCAGTAAATTTCAAATTTCTCCGCGTTCTGAAATTATTTAAAAAATCCCCAGGTGACCAGGTATAGAACAAGGGCAATGCTGAGAACATTGTGGAGTATGGGAAGGGGTCATGGTATGGAATTGAGTGGCCATGGGGCTCTATCCCTGGAAAATTGTAAAATTTGAGGCAATAATTTGACCTTGAAATGAGGTTTTAGGCAACTTAATTTCACTTTTAAATGACAATCTTGTATTCTGTACGTGACAGTCCTTCTGAGTCGCAGATGGTTGGGGTAGCGTATAGCTCACTATACTACTGGTCACACATATGTATATGACGAATCTTACACGTCCATTACAGATTCTCTCCCCATGCAGTGGTTCTAATTTTATTCCCTCGCCCAAGGGAAAGCGGGAAGACCGTAAGTTTGCTTCTGTGAGCGTAAGGGAAGTAGCTCTGGCTACCACCCTGGGTAGTGTAGGAGGCACAGTCCCCAGTGTTGGCCTGACCAGTGAGTGTCTGGTAGAGGAAGAGGAGTTAATTCTAGCCTCCCTGAGTATCTGGCCTGATTACTCCTACTTTCGTGGGAGGGGGTTGGGGCTCTTAATCGGTACCAAACCAGAAACTGCTCTAGAACTCATTGCCAGGAATGATCGGCACCACCGAGGCATAACAAGTTGATAAGTCTATACGAACAGTTTCGTAATTACACTTATTTGCAACCTGTGTGTTGATATTCATTCAGACATAGCTAGTTTAAACTGTACATGTGAATTGTGATCATCAGTAAGCAGTACACTAATTTATCATATACCAACGAATATACATAATAATGTTAGGTGTGTAGAGCAGAGCCTATGTGTGATTAATCAAATGGGGACAGGGTAGGGTAGAATATATCACAGGTACAGTTTTAACAAGCTCTGCCTACCCTGGTAGCACTCAACAACACGACCTGATACATTCCCGTGTGAGGTGTGTGGGTACAGAGTGGAGGAGAACATATCACAGGTTTAACAACCTCTATTTACCTTGGCAGCACTCCACACGACACGACACTGCCTTGATTCCTTCTATAAATGAATTCAATACTCATTACTTGAGCCTTATTTTGGTCCGTGTAGATTGCAAAGAGCCTTAACTGGACGGAATTGACGGGCATAAGACTGAACGTTTCGGTGTATTCTATTCCTTCCCGTTGACTGAAACCTCAGCCAACTAGACGTACCTTGTACCGATCCATTTCACCATTGGCCTTCCACTTCACACTATACACCCAGTGATAAGAAATGGTCTTAAATGTTGCCTGTGGTTCAACTTAAGTCCATGTCGAAGATATCTCCAGGGATTGCATTTCTTCTTCCATCACTATCTTCCAGTGTAAGTGTTTTGCATAAGTTGATGCCTCAGCATAATTCCTTGGCTAGTCTACTTCAACTAGCATCCCTTCAATAAGGTGCTCAGACCATTTAATTGTTGCTTTGTCTCACAATGACAGCTTTGTAAACTCAGCTGTGGTATCAGTCAAACTTGTAACAGGCTCATTTTCTTGAGCTTCAGAGTTGTTGCCTATATCCACTGGAAATAATGCCAACGTCTCACCAACCTTCTTCGGCATATTTATGAAGTTTCTGCTTCGGCTTAAACGATTTTCAGACTTTATCCAGATGCATTATTGGTAACCATCCACATCGTCTGAATATACAACGAACATGCCTTGCTTCCCCTTAGCGTCCCACCTCTTCCGTTTTTATGCTGGCACATGCACAGGACAGTCAATACCAAAGACATGAAGTTTATCAAGATGTGCAGTCTTTCCCGTAAATAATTCATAAGGTGTCTTCCTATAGATACTAATTGGTCCCATTCTATTAAGAACATAGACAACAGTATTCATCAACTCAACCCAAAGCAATTTTGGCAATTTTTTCCGCCAAAGGCATTGTTCAAGACAACTCGATCACGGTTCTGTTTGTAAGTTAAGCATAGCCATTCTGCTGTGGCGTGTGTAGATTTGTTATAGTTAGCTTCACAGCTTTCAATTGCGTGAGTTTTTGCACATCACTATTATAAAACTCCATTCCGCCATCACAGTGGAATGTTTTTACTGCACGCCCACAGTGATTCTAAAAAAAAAAGTTAATGTTTCAGTTGTATTTTTCACAGTCTCCGATTTTTTTTAAGAACATAAATTGGTAACGTTTCCGGTTTCTTTACACGGATTTCCATTTTGAAAGTTTAGCCAACTCGAAAGGCACATGCCTCGACAAGTCAATCTATTTTATGAATTCACACCTGGTCCTGGTCGAACTGCATCTCATCGTCTTGTCAAGTGCAGTTATTTCAGAAAACCAATTTTTTGTACATTTGGCATGTACAGAGCATTTTTCATGTAGCATGATAGCCACATATCATCTACAATTGCCTAAAACCTGATTGTTCCTTTACAAATTGCATCCATTGTGGATTGATCACCGATTTTATTTTGACCGGTGTTGTTACGCGTTCAAAAGATGAAAACATTTTACGGTAGTGCGTCATATGATCGGCCGCACCAGAGTCAATAAACCACACGTCAGTATCAAGTTTAGTATTCATAACCTCACTTATAAAAGCTTAATCACTGCTTGCACTAGTTGAAGTACCGCCATCGTGCCCTGTCTTCTGTTTAGGACAATTACGTTGAATATGTACAGCCAACAACAGCCATAACATTTGAAGTTTATCTTATTAACCTTGTTCTATTCAGTTGTAGAGCCACCAAATTTTTTAAATCTGTTGATTGGGACCAATGCAATTTTTGCTAGGCTCACTCTTACCAGGAATTTTGCTTTTGGTTGCCATCAGCGCTACCAACTCTTCACGTTTTTCCGTTCGCTGTTGGCAACGCTTCTCGTCATATGTCAAGACTTGCACTAAATTGGCAAATGTTTGTTGGTCCTCAGACCTCAGCTACCACGCCTGTAGAAGACTTTCTTAGTCATCTGGTAGTATATCTTTATCTAATAACTTTACTATTAATGACGACTCATCCGGCTTTACGTTTAACTGCTGCAAACGTAGCACTAATCCTTCTAACATGGAAGTGTGGGTCGCCATATTGTCAGTTGGATTCATAATGAAACCGAAAAATTCAGTTTACACAGAATTAGTTGCTTTCTCTGTTTGTTGTTTAAAAAACGCGTGTAGCTTGATCCACATATCTCTTGCAGATTCATATATTACCATAAGTGCCATCACTTTGGACTCCAACGTGTTTACGATAGCTCGCCTCGTTGCTACATCCACCTTGTACCATACCTCCATGTCTATATCATACATAGTTTTCTCAGCTACATTTGTGTCATCGGTTAATGCTGTTGGCTTCATCACATTACCAACAGACACTTCATATGAGCCTTCAATACCATCTAGTAGGTTTCTAGTAGTTAATTTCCAAATGCCCCAGTTTTCGGAACCTCGGAGTTTTCGATTCCGAGATACCATAGTCAATTATTCCAGTTGCGTTCTTCCATATGCATAGGCGCGATTATTGCCAGTATTCACGTATCCAACATTAACAATCTCAACGAAAAAGAAAGACCGACCAAAATGTCAGAAACACTTATTTCCTAGTTATTCCACATAAGTGCTCTTGCTACCATATTAAGTTACAGCGGTGTAAGGAATATCATAATCATTTACTGTATTGAGAGACAGCATAAGAAAACAATTACTAACAAAATTGGCATTGTTACAACGAATTCATAAAAGCTAACTTAACATATAAAATAGTATCAATAAACCGAAACAGTATCAGTGATACAAATACAAAAGTACATTTACCAACTAAGATATATAACAATTAAAAACACTTAAGAGGTAAAGAGGAAATTGGTTTTCTCTAAACGTCTAAATACATTATTAATCATCTTAGAAATTTGTCAAAAAATGGAATATCCGTCACGTTATTTTTTTTTGTTAACACATTACAACAGTACAAATGAATTTAAATTTTAAATCGAATAAGTTATTTGGAAGAAATAAAACCCATAGTTTTGAAACTGTTAATTTCTTTTTGTTTAAAAAGGTAAATTAAATTTTGTTGTATCAAATTGTACAGCAATGAAAACTTGTATTTATTTAAGCGGGTTTTAATAAATCACGGGAATTAGTTAAATTTTTTGACAGATAAACTGTTCCTTTCACGAGACAGTCCATAGTCGTTTGGGAAGATTAAAAAACTGTTTTTTTAAATTTGTCTCATAGGGCAAAGTTCATCTTCAGGAAGCCACCCCTTTCTTTCGTGAGTAACGTGTTCATCCTGCCGCTCAGCACGGGGGTATGGCTGAGCAGTGCTTGTCTGGTCGTCATATGTGGAGGGCTCCTGTACGCGGCACTCAGATGGGAGAGAAGACGCAACAAGGATGGTTTGGAGGACCAAGACTTGAAAGAATTATATCAGGGCACTAGGAGTTGACAAGGAGGTATCGTGGAGCGACGTGGTTCTTCTGTCGCTAGGAGCTGTTTGTCAGCAAGGTGAACCACTTAGGAAATATATCAGGGCACTAGGAGTTGACAAGGAGGTATCGTGGAGCGACGTGGTTCTTCTGTCGCTAGGAGCTGTTTGTCAGCAAGGTGAACCACTTAGGAAATATATTAGGGTACCAGGAGTCAACAAGGAGGTATCGTGGAGCGACGTGGTTCTTCTGTCGCTAGGAGCTGTTTGTCAGCAAGGTGAACCACTTAGGAAATATATCAGGGTACCAGGAGTTGACAAGGAGGTGTTGGGAAGCGACATTGTTCTCCTCTCACTAGGAGCTGTTTCTCAGCAAGGTGAACACACACACTTAGGAAATATATCAAGGCACAAGGAGTCAACAAGGTGGTGTTGTGGAGCGACATTGTTCTTCTATCACTAGGATCAGTTTGTCAGCAATGTGAACACACACTTGGGAAATATATCAAGGTACCAAGAGTTGACAAGAAAGTGTCATGGAGTGGATATAGGTTGTCACGTGGTCAGCACAACGAACCTTCCAGCCGTTAATCTCAGTTTTATAGAGCGTAGCTGCTATTTTTTTCCATTCAATTATCTCATCGTTTGTCCTCCCGAGGTTGAGTTTAACCCGTTCCAAATGCACTGCTCCACAAATTTTTTAAATTTTAATCAAAGGTGGTAGTAAGTGAAACTCCGTAGTGGAGTAGGGTATTCTCCTAGCAACCCGTTGGACACGCCTCTGATTATCTTTCAAACAGTCCTTTTAATCGTTGCTGTCTCAGGATCTACGACAGAGTCCCGCGGCACCCCCGGTCGCATCATCAGCCTCCTGATGTTCATCGCCGTCATGTTCCTGTATACCTCCTACTCCGCCAATATCGTGGCCCTCCTACAGTCCACCACAGACTCCATCAGTTCTCTTGAAGATCTATTGTACAGCAGACTCGAACTAGGGGTTGATGACAACTACGTCTATAGGTACTACTTTCAGGTTAGTTTACGGAAAATATTTTAAAATAAATATAAGTGTCACCACACAGACTTTATCACGCCTTTATCACATTTATTTTGGTTTGCTGATGACGGAGAGGTAAGATTTGGATCCTTGTGATGTATAATGAGGTTGTTAGTTCCTAGATAGTTTATAGCACTCCTTTCACACAAATATGTGTACACTTCCACCGAACAGTACCTTCTTAATCCCACCGGTGCGGATATTGTGGATATAAAACACCCCTCATATTAATGTAATAATTCCCTCAGAATGCCATAGAGCCGGTGAGGAAGGCGATATACGAGAAGAAGATAGCCTCGCCCGGAGTCAGACCCAGGTTCTACAGTTTAAAAGAAGGCATGGAGAAGCTACGTCAAGACTTCTTCGCCTTCCACGTGGAGGAGAGCCTTGCTTTCAAGGTCATGTCGGAGACTTACACCGAGGATGAGAAATGCGGGCTAGGGAGTATACCCGGCTATCTGCAGGTGGAGGATCCTTGGGTCGCAGTCAGGAAGGACACGCCCTATAAGGAGATGTTTAAAATGTGGTGAGTGGTTGCAAGGGAGGGTAACCCATGTCACTAGTTTAATTCACTTAATGTTGCGCAGTTTTTTAAAGTCAACTATCTCATTGCCCATGGTAGCTACCGCAAGTTACGAGAGCGTGGCATCCAGAAACGGGAGGAACCACGATTCTATCTGAAAAAACCCGAATGCAGTGGACAGGGCTCATCCTTTACGAGTGTCGGTATCATAGACTTCTACCCAGCTCTCCTGATGTGGGTGTATGGTGTCATGTTCGCTGCGGTGACTTTTCTTCTTGAAGTGCTGGCGAATAAAAGGTCAGTTACCTCTTCCCTCATCCATATCTCCTGATACTTATTGGTAGTTTAACCATAGAACCGTGGGAAAATGACTCACTTCGATGGTCACATGGAGCAGATAATTCTGGATATCGAGTGAGTACAAGGTTAAGGTTTGAATCCAGGCTAGGTGTATTTTCCTAAATAGTTCCACACTCTGACTCAACGCAAATGTCTGAATGTCTCTTCTAAATATTACCTTCCTGACCTTTGTCCACACTAGTCTTCAACATATGAATACCCTGAAGGGGAATCATAGGCATGCGCAGTCGTAAATTTAAGAGAGGCCAGAAATAGAATTTTGGGCCCTATTTTACAAGTGGCGTGGCGTGAAATGTTAACAGGTTAGGCAGAGATAGCTCAATCGGTAGTTTGGAATTGTTCTCAGCACTCAGTATAGAACATTAATTAGTTTCGACGAACATATATTCCCATGTGAGGTGTGTAGAGCAGAGTCTATGTATGATTTGGTCAAATGGGGACAGAGTGGGGGAGAACATATCACAGGTACAGTTTTAACAAGCTCTGCTTACCCTGGTGACACTACAAGACACGAAAACTGTTTTGGAAAAACCATATTCAGCACAACTGGCCGAAATAATAATTATTTTCAACATGTTTGTATTTTAAATCGTATAGAATAACGATAGATAGTATTGTTTGCTGTCTGATTACAGGGAAAGTTATCTAAACTGGTGGCCCAGGACTAAATCCTTCCTGTCCCCAGAGCATCAGGATGTGAGAAAAACCACAAATACAGGGGAATACGATGACGAACACTGATCCTGGACATATAACAACAATCACTAGTAGACCAGGAGCGGAGACAACATTATTTGTTCGCGAGCTTGTTTATTTAGCAGCTGGACAAGTATCAATACTTTAACTATATGCAGGGGCGGCTTTACGAATAGGTCTAGTAGACACGCGCCTATGGCGGCAGATTTTAGGGGAGGAAAATTTTGAATGACTTTATTGTGTGTGTGATGATTGTGATTCGTTGTATCTGAGTACCAACATGATAAAATATCACCTTAATTCACTGGCAATTGTTTTAATGGCATCATCAACCAATTCGCTCATCAGAAATCAAGGTGAAAGATACTATCGACTATTTTTCATTATTGTGTACATGCTAATATTTAATTTGTAGTAACATGCTCTACAGTCTCTATTGCAGACTTTATATTATTAAATTAAATAATATTTGAATTTGTGTGTTGTGATAGTGTTAGAATATTTATTTCAACTTTTTAAATCTTTGCTTAGATTCTTAATACTTTTAAAACCTCGCTATAGTAAATAATCAAATAATGTAAGCAATTTTTATCTGCCATTACCCAGATAAAATTTGTGTTTATGATATGTGTCAGTGTATGGGGGCTGGTAGTGGGTGGAAACATGGATGGATTTACACTGTTAGAAATTAAGGGAGGAGAATTGGGTGGAAAATTATCTAGTACCTATGGGCGGCAAGTTCGTAAATCTTCATTGCTATCGTTCATTTACTTAATCACTGAAAGGAATTAGGACCTTTAAGTGATACTTTCATGACGCTATTGATTCATTGGGAATAACTCTGTGAAAATATGTTCAAACTTTGATTAATTGGTCCGTCTCAAAAATAAATTTGAATATTTATCAACTGGCACTTTGAATTAAAATATAAGAGTATGAACCAATAAATACATTTTTAGGAAGGTGAATACACTTGGATTCGAAAGGTGCTTGCCTTGAGGTTAGTACAATATAAGCGTGGCCAGATATTCACGTTAAGAACTAGGTTTACCTTGACATATTAAACTATGGTCCTATATTATTAGCTAAGGAATAGTGGAACCTTCAAAGATATATGCTTGTTACCTTCAAGGGTTAGCGAACAACGAACAGTACCTATCATGTTGTAGTAATTCAAATATTATTATTACTATTATTTAACACTAGGTGTTCTGTCTTACGACAGGTCCATTCCTTTATGTCAGTGAACTTAGACCTCCAATGCACCCTGCCCTGTGCCTCCTCCTTCAGCTCCCAGAATTTCCTTCTTTCCTTCAAGTTATCCAATATTTGAATCCTCCTCCTTCCTAAGTTCCTCTTTCCCTCAACCTTTCCTTCTATGAAGTCGTACAAAAGACAGTCCCTCCTAAGGATGTGTCCAATCCAGTTTGCTTTGTACCAAAGAATCAAATCCAAAATGCTTCTATTCTCACCCGCTCTTCTTAGGACTTGTTCATTTGTCAATAATTATAATAATGAAATAAAAAGTTTCAAGTATTTTTAAGCACCTTTCTGTATACACAGATCAATAAAAAGAGTTTGGTAAAATGTGTTCAAAGTAGGAAAAGCATAAAATAGGTGTTCGAATGTGGTTATTTATCCCTATTAGCAATTTTAGGAAAAAATCTCGATAGTTATTTTGCAGCGAACGCCATTCCAAAATAAGAAGGCCTAAATTATAATTACTGTAAATATTGATGCATTGTATGACCTTTAAGTTAACATTTGTAACAATTACATTTTAATTTTAATTAACTCATTTAAAAATGTATTTCACAAGCTATATCATATGTGGTTTGACTATAGAATATTCATTCATAGTTTACCCCAATTTGGTTAAAATATTTAACAATTTTAAAAATATATTCATTACATTACTAGAAGAAATAAATTTACTATATACTGTTTTTTATTTAGGAACTGTCATAGGTTTTTTAGTGCATTTGTAAATTAGGAATTAAATAGCCAAGCTATTAAAGAATAAGATATTTAGATGTGGCTAAAACCGAACTTAGCTATAATAGTTTGGCTATTTAATCCAACATTGTATGGGCATTTGTACAATTATTGTCATTGTAATATTGGCAACACTAAGCCCTTCCAGGTCGAGATTGGCTGTGTTATCTGATAGTTATCTTAAATGATCACTCATATGTAACTGACAATTTCCGCACGTCCATAACAGACTCTGCCTTAAAATATGAATGAATAATCTTGAGTATGGGAGGACTCCTTGATAGCTCAATGGCAAGAGCATTGGCATACTAAGCCAAAAGTCCTGGGTTCGATTCCTATGTACAAGTTTCATTATTCAATTCAAATAATATATTTGTATATAATGTTTATGAACAAATTTCCCTAATTAAATAATACACATAATGACAAACGACAAGTTTTTAACTAAGTGATGGATTAGTATGTAATATATTTTCTATGAATTAAGTAATTTTACTAAATCTTTCATATGACACTGGAGATGGGGTTAGATATAAACCTAGTGGGGGCGACTTGACACATGAGGTCGATATGTGATGTCCTCTCACATTATTTCGATGATCAATGTGTACCTAATAACAAGCCGCATCATGGAAAATCTTGTTCAAAGAAAGATCATAAAAGACTTGTCATTGAGGTTTCACAAAGATCTGTCACTCCAAATAAAAACATGTTCATGTGTGGGTGTTTATTTAGTGGTATATTAATGTGTATCCACTTCAATCACATAACAGACATCAAGCAGATTCTTTATAGTGTTATTTCAGTGGATCAGTTAGTGTGCATCCCAATTTGTTAAGTTTTATTAGTATTCTGTAAACAAATAAAATCTGTATATCACTGCTTTCTTCTCATATAAAAATCTCTCATTTTAGTTTTATTGAAGTTTATGTCTGGCTTGAGTGGTTGGTTGGTAAGACACTGTGTTAAAAAATAAAAATAATAAATTACTGAATCTTAAGTGGATTTATTAGGAAAGCATGTTTTTTGGTTTTACTCACAGATTAAATTTTGTCTACCCATCCAATCAGATAATTAATATTTTTTTTTTAAATCAACATTTTGTAAAGACACCAAATATTTTAAGTTATTTTCAAATTATGAGTTTACCTTGCTAGGTAGAAATCTTACCTTGACGCACTATACTATGGTCCTGTATTATTCAACGCACGGACTTTTTCTTTTGTCTTAAAATATACTTTTACTAGAAACTTGTTAGATTTGTGAAGCAAAATAATAAACATTTTTACAGAAACATTCCCCGAGCAACATGCATGAAATAATATATATTTTTACAAAAATATCGAGAAAAGAGGAATATCTCTGTCCACCAAAGAGCGTAACATTGAATTCAAATATTGTCAAAGAGCTCCATACAAAAAAATATATATATATTTGCTTATAGCTTATAAATCATTGGTTTAATAAAAATATATTCCAAATAAAATATTTTAATTTTAAATATTGCTACAACTTCACAATGATAAGTTATTTCATATCTCAAATAGTTGTGGAGATATTATCAAAATTGGAAATTTATGCTGATGTAAAATACCCTTAAAGTAATTTTCATTGGAAAATTGGGGCTTCCATTAATTATTAAAACAACAGATACAAAGTTTTATACCGATCAGTAAAATTGTTCAGGCTCTTGGCAGAGATACAGACAGACAGACAGACGTCATCGCGAAAACCACATTTTCAGTTTCAGGGGTTCAGCAAGATATTTATTATCAAAATCTCGCGTCCGATATGTATTTTTTTGCCGACCACAATACTTTCTTTCTCCGAGGGGTTGAGAGAAAATAAAAATAGAGAATGAAGTCAAGAAAGGTAAGGAAAACACATCTATTTCATCTCTCCGGTGCCCGCATGGTCTAAGGCATCTCTCTCGCAGGCGACTAGACAGCCTATATGATGAGGATATTGAGGTTTGAATCTAGGTTGGGTGTATTGAAGGTGGTTTTAAAAAAAAGAAAATTTTCACTCTCTCCCCTCGTAAATGCAAAAACACTTAATCTAAAAATAGCTTTCCTTATCCCTAAAAACATTAGCCTAATTAGTACATAAGTGTATAATCCGAACTGGTAGTAAGACGGGGCTCTAACAAACAATATAATCTTTGCAGCATGTGATGTCGAAAAGCCAAAGTTATCTCCACTGATGCAAAATGGTTCATTAAGACGTATCTCTCTCAAAACTAACAAAACAATATCTTCTCGTGTAAGTCCATTGCCTCTATAAACTATCTTGTTTGATAACAAATCAATTACATAATTGAAATCTTCTGGTACACCTAAATATCTCACCAGATTTTTTTGGTCATAAAACGAGTGTGATGTAAGCTTTCATTTTTTTTAACCTATCTTCGTCAACAGTTTCGTCTTCAGAAAGACCCCAAGAACTATCCTCAGTCGAGTAGGCCTAAAAATCACTCAGGTGAGGACCGTAACCCCTACAGTGAGATATAGAAGACAAGTCAACTTCGGTGTCTGTCTCTTCATTTGAAGTATCTGTATATTCATTTGAAGTGTCTGTATCTTCACTTGAATTGTCTGTATCTTTAATTGAAGTGTCTGTATCTTCACTTGAATTGTCTGTATCTTTAATTGAAGTGTCTGTATCTTCAATTGAAGTGTCTGTATCGTCACTTGAAGTGTCTGTATCTTCATTTGAAGTGTCTGTCTCTTCACTTGAATTGTCTGTATCGTCACTTGAATTGTCTGTATCTTCAATTGAATTGTCTGTATCTTCAATTGAAGTGTCTGTATCTTCACTTGAAGTGTCTGTATCGTCACTTGAAGTGTCTGTATCTTCAATTGAAGTGTCTGTATCGTCACTTGAAGTGTCTGTATCTTCAATTGAAGTGTCTGTCTCTTCACTTGACTTGTCTGTATATTCACTTTAATTGTCTGTATCTTCACTTGAAATGTCTGTATCTTCACTTGAAGCGTCTTTATCTTCACTTGAATTGCCTGTATCTTCACTTGAATTGCCTGTATCTTCACTTGAATTGTCTGTATCCTCACTTGAATTGTCTATATCTTCACTTGAAGTGTCTTTATCTTCAATTGAAGTGTCTGTCTCTTCACTTGACTTGTCTGTATATTCACTTTAATTGTCTGTATCTTCACTTGAAATGTCTGTATCTTCACTTGAAGCGTCTTTATCTTCACTTGAATTGCCTGTATCTTCACTTGAATTGCCTGTATCTTCACTTGAATTGTCTGTATCCTCACTTGAATTGTCTATATCTTCACTTGAAGTGTCTTTATCTTCAATTGAAGTGTCTGTCTCTTCACTTGACTTGTCTGTATATTCACTTTAATTGTCTGTATCTTCACTTGAAATGTCTGTATCTTCACTTGAAGCGTCTTTATCTTCACTTGAATTGCCTGTATCTTCACTTGAATTGCCTGTATCTTCACTTGAATTGTCTGTATCCTCACTTGAATTGTCTATATCTTCACTTGAAGTGTCTTTATCTTCAATTGAAGTGTCTGTCTCTTCACTTGACTTGTCTGTATATTCACTTTAATTGTCTGTATCTTCACTTGAAATGTCTGTATCTTCACTTGAAGCGTCTTTATCTTCACTTGAATTGCCTGTATCTTCACTTGAATTGCCTGTATCTTCACTTGAATTGTCTGTATCCTCACTTGAATTGTCTATATCTTCACTTGAAGTGTCTTTATCTTCATTTGAAGTGTCTGTCTCTTCACTTGACTTGTCTGTATATTCACTTTAATTGTCTGTATCTTCACTTGAAATGTCTGTATCTTCACGCTAAAGGCCGGTCTTGGTTCGCATTTGAATTCCGATTGGGGTTATATTTACAAAATGATTTTCCACTCTTCCTCCACGCAAATGTGGGTACACTTCTTCTTTATTCAACCTTCCTCATTCCTAACATATTAGCGTGGTTTGGATATTTTATGCGTATAAACTGAACAGATAGTAAGACGTGGTGATAAAAAACCCAGACTATTCATTTATTTATTTTCTCAGTCGTTGTACGTGTGAATCGGTAGAAATACGTGTTCAAAGCTCGACAAAACTAATTATGTTATTAAAAATACACCGTAATTATTAAATCATCTGTTTCCAACACCTGTGCTCCCCATGGCCAAAACTTTTATGGTGGGGAAAGGCCAGTTCTCACGTTTCATTTTCAATTAACAATTTCACTGATTCATTTTTATGACAATGAAAATTAAAGGAATTCGTTCACATGTTTCATTGATCATGAAAATCATGATGTGACTGACCAACTAGCCTTTTTTCGACGCACCACTTAAACACCATTTTTTAGAACTCTTACAACAATACATGTCTGTAAATAAGCTCCACAGATTTCGTTAAAGGCTGTCTGATCTGTCAACGCGAGTCTAAACTTGAAAACAATTGAGGATTAAATCCAATAAAAGGTTGCAAGTGGTCACAGTCTAGCATTTAATTAAAATAAATCTTTACATTCAAGGAATAATAAATTCATTAATACTTGTACATGTTCTTACTGTTCATTTTGTTTTCATTTTTCAACAATGATTATTAAAAATGAACAAAAGTAGAACTCTTTTTCACTTTTAATGAAAACTTTAAATAATGATTCATTCTAATGAAATTAATGTTCTGACGTTCATTTTGTATTCATTTTCAATGATCAATTGAAAATGACACGCGAGATTTGGCCTAAAGCTTCAATCAACTTTAAAAAAGTTACAAGACATCTCAAACTCAAAGTCACTCGCTACATAAAACCCGAGCTGAGACAGGGCCGGTCATGACATGTCCTGAACGAAATTCGGGGGAATTTTCTAGCAAAATTTTCTTCCTTTATCCCAAGCCAATATGATTAAATAGTGTGAACACGTAGGTCTACAAATATAAAACTTTGTGCAGTAAACTTTATAAACTTTTGGTCTGTCAAAAAATAAAGAGTGTGTGTTCTAAAAAAAAAAAAATTGCCTCCTTAAGTCAGTTTAGTTTCTTGCTTAATGATGGGCAATCACTATGTTACCGCTAACTTATAAATAATACAAACATTGCAGATCCTATTTTGTTTAATATTTAATATATATTCAAAAGGACGATATTATAAATTCCTTTTGAATAATTTACATTAAAATGATCTTCACAACAAAACATTTGTGAGGCTTGGAATGAATTGATGTATTTTACATTTCTTCTTGCTGCTTTTATCAAGGTTTTTTTTCTTCCAATGTAATTAGGTACACGAATAAATAATTTATCTGGAGTATAAATGTTGTGTTTGCACACAATGATACAAAGCACCATCCATAAGATGTTTTAGTTGCAGCCATTGTGAATAAATAAAGTTAAAAGTACATATTTACACGGAAAGACCGGCTAATAAATGATTTATATAAGATAACAAACGATACAATATACACAATTTACAATTATTATAATATAATGAGATAAAACTAAATGAAAACGAAATAGAAATAACAGAGCAAAATAAGTTAACAAAGAGTCAATTATACGTGAGGCGTTCTTCTCAATTGTTCACACTACTCAAGAGTTACGTCAGAAGAACACAAGATGGCGTGCGCTCGTTTTTGCGCGCGATATATAATGCCAGTTTTGAAACCGCTATAAACACTTTAAAAATAACTAAAAAATAAATAAAAAACCGTTACTCATCAGAAGGTTATTATAACCGAATTATATGATTTTAAAAATTTAGAAGAATTGCCAACTGGGATCGTTACGGTATATTTAAAATTTATTGGTTAGTTTTCTAGAACAATTTAAGAGTGCTTGCGTGCTGGTCCCAGAGGGATAAGTCGGCAAATTACATCTTTATTTCTAATAGAGTATCGTAGGTAAGATAATCATATACACATTGTTCCAAATGTTTCCAAAGATAGAAATATATATACTTTATTAGAAACTTTGTGAGATGTATAATTTTCATGAATCTTCAGACTATGAGCTCTCATTTAGGAATGATCTCGTTGTAATCATTTCTAAACTCATCCTATCTCTGGTTGCATTGGTACATCCGTGACCGTTTCCAGCCTGTGGTCACTTTTTTATTCAAGACATATATATTTCCCCACTACCGGCTTGCTAGATCTGTCTTAACTTTATATGCCTTTATAATTTAACTTAACACTAGTACAGGCACAACATCCAGTATCCAGTCGTGAATTTATCAATTTAAAAGGTTCATCAATGATTAATTTTCAGCTATGCCAGGAATCGAACCTGGGACCTTTATATCTGTAGGCAGACACGTTACAGACTGAGATATGGGGTCGTACCTCTAGTCACTTTGGTCACATTTTTAAACATTTTTGAATGTTTCTATCATTAGTGTAGAATAATATCGATATCAAAATATTGTTGATTTTTTTTTGTATAGCTTAAATTGTTGTTAAAATAACTATATTCCCTCGATGACCAAAACATATATATACACCCCAATTTTGGTTGGAAGAACAGTGGAGAAAATTCAAACATATTTTTTGGCGAACATTATTAATAACATTTTAATTTGTTATTTTGGTTATTTTAAGGGTATTGATAATATCTATTAAACGTGATGGATGCAGATAGAATGACTTGACGTATGAACATATTAACATTGTTTTAGTAACTTTAGTAACTAACTTCTACTGTTCTTCCTACCAAAATAAGACTTCTTAGAGGTCCCTCGAAAAACATCCTCTGGAGAGAAATAACTTCACGAGACGAGCCAATGGCTTCCCCACGCTTGTTCTGTTTTTTATCACTTTTTATCGGCGTGACGTGGTCCCTTGATGAAGAGGTTGCACTGATGGTGCAGGACGTGCTGCGATCCAACCACAGGCAGGCGTCTGCGTCGCCGGTCGTCGCTTTCATCTGCTGGGACGCTCGTAAGTTCAACAACTACTGATGTAATCTTAAATACAATCCAGTTTTCATAGGAAGTACAGTAGGCCCATGGCTTCTTTGGTGCTGATTTACAACTCACAGCTGACGGCTGACGTCTTTGAAAAGCTACTGGACCAAATTATGTATCCCTACGCCGAACCATATGATCTGCAAAAAACATGTGTTTAGCAGCTGTCACTTCTGACAGTCAACATTTAGGTATATACCTAAATGTTGACTGTCAGCTGTCAGCTGTGAACTGTCAGTCAGCACCAAAGAAGCCATGGGGCTACTGTAGTTTACTTTACAGCTATAAAAGTGATTAGTTTTACTTTCATACGTCAGTTCATGTGATATGCAGCTGTCACTTTTGATAGATATTATCATTACACGTAAAATAACAATAATAGTACACTAGAGTCGCGATTATCCGGACTAAAGTGGCAGCATTCCAGGCCGGATACTGGAAAGACCGATAATATGGAATCCGAGTGTAATTAATTTTCTGTAAAGGTTTGCCTACTCTTTTAATTTTCACAGAACATTTAACTTTGTTCTAATTGAATCTGTCAATTTTCTGATTGCGATGTAAAATAGGAATACAGTAATTATTGTCTAAGAATTAAAAAGATAGATACATGTTTAAAATCTTTACTATACAATCCTTTATTTTGTAAATGGAGCTTCGGCTACAAATCAAGAACAAGTGAAAATAGAGCATCAAATGGATTACATTATAATTTCAATAAATGTTGGATATGAACCGGTTTGTTTAATTTAAAACGCACTTATTAACACCGGGCCGGATAATCGAAGGCCAGGTTATAAGGAGAACCAGATAATCGAAGGCCGGATAGTACGTAAAGCCGGATGATCAAAGGTTAGACAATACAGAGGGCTGGATAATCGAAGGACGCATAGTCGCGACTGAAATTATTATTATAAAGGAAATTGAAATTGAAATTATTATTCTTGTTCTTATTACTATTATTATTATTAGCACCGCGTCTTACTACCCATTCAGGTTATACGCACTTACACTAATGTGCAATGGTAGGGTGATTGTGAGATGAAATGGAGGACCTACAGTTTAACGTGGGATCCGAACCACGGTGGAGGCCTGTCATTCCACACATTCACAAGTTGTGATTAATACACGTCTTGTCAGAGGTGAAGGAAGGGTTTGGTAATCAGATATATCTGTGCCGGGACCGAGGATTGAACCCAAGACCCCCAGTAAAGAAGTCCGACACTTTACCCCCTTAGACCACCAGGTCACCGAAATGCTTACTGAAAAAAAGTTTATATATTTTATAAGAGGCCCTTCCTTTCTATTAAAATCAAACTGTAAATATTAATTAGTATTTGTTTGTGCAAATGTTTCAGATTTACCTGAAGACTATTTTACACTAGATAGCTACACATTACCCGCTTCAGTGGTCGAATGGTCTAAGGCGTCACTCTCGTGTTGGACTGGCCTGCCGATGATGGGGAGATCGGGGTTTGAATCTTGGTTGGGTGAACTGAGAGGGTGGTTTTCCTTAAATGTTTCCCACTCTCCTTCCACGCAAATTACCCTTTAAAGTGGTTCCTTCCTCATCCTTACCCCATTAGAGTAATTATCATACATTCGTATAACCTGGACAGGTAGTAAGACGCGGTGATAAACGTAAAACTACCCCGTTCTTCTCACGGGATGTATTTTATAAAATGAACATCCCCCTGATTATCTTCAGACAATACATTTATTGCAACACCAGAGACAAATATTTTATTTACATGCACAAATCAAGTCGATGTAAACAAAGAATGAAAAGCTGAAAATTATCCAGCGAAAAATCAGTTTTTCGTCGAAACCTACTATTTTCCCTTAAATCCTGGACCACTAAATTTTTTTTTAAAAAATAGAGGTATTTTGTCAAAAATTGTTCAGCCATTTCCTCTTTAACTTCTATAACAGGAAATGGGCTTATCAAATTATATATAAAAAATTTATTTTTATTAGTTTTTTAGCACCGCGTTTTACTACCCGTTTGGTTTACACGCTTAGGTACTGACTACTATAATTGTTTTAGGGAGTAGTGTTTACGGGAAGTTTACCCACATTTGCGTGGAGGGAGAGGTGAAAAACATCCTCAGTACACACGACCGAGATTAGAACCTCAACATCGTCATCGGCAGTCTGGTCTTGTGCAAGAGTAGCGCCTTAGACCGTGTGGCCACCGCAGCAAGTCATATTATTATTACTGGGTACGACTCTATTTATCATTGTTTAGGAGTTATATATCTGCACGGGCTGGAAACTAGTGTTCCATAGACACCATTTTCTTTCAAGATGGCCGTCACGTCCAAGCTATATATAGGAAACCTTTCAAAGTTAGTCCAAAGAAAATTCTATGAGTAAAAGTGAAGAAAAATACCGAAATGTAGCGTATTACACCCATTATCTTGAGAGAAGAAAATCTCGGACGTAAATTTTAACTAGCTCATATGTTAATAGGGCATCCGACTATTGGTCATTTAATTAGTATCCGTGCAGTAGTTTTAACGAGGAAGAGTTACAATCAAACACCAACTCATATTTATATAATATGATGAGAATGGGCCACAGTTGATTTCTATATGCTCCTTATGACGTCATCACTGTTCTTATAGATTTTCTTAATGACTATCTGAATCACCTAAAAATGGGTCGTAGCTTTGAAATGCATCCTTTGCGTGGATAAATAAAGAACCATCTAGATTTTTCAGCAAAAATGGAAATAATTCCCTTCCACATCTTTGGATAAAGAGTGCACATCCTGAAGTCCAGTAACCGCTCCTGAATCTTGTTCTAACAGATGCAGCAGTGGACCTTGTTCGCAGATTGTCCAAGTCAGGGCTCATGATATCTGTCCACACATCCTGAAGTCCAGTAACCGCTCCTGAATCTTGTTCTAACAGATGCAGCAGTTGACCTTGTTCGCAGATTGTCCAAGTCAGGGCTCATGATATCTGTCCACACAAACCCTGGGACTTGGCCCCCTCTAAGCTCCTCGCAAGACCCCTTCACGTCGTACCTGTTGGACGCCTCTTGTGATGAAACCGGACGACTACTGGCACAGGTACGTCGTGAGAGATGAGTTTGAGGTATGAACACAGATAAGGGCTGTATCTGCAAATTTATGTCAGGGGAGACCAAATTAAGATACAACGACTCACTCTGAGAAATGACTGAGAGCAATTGGGATGGATGAAGTTGAGGACAAGGGGTCTATTATCTATTCAATCAAGTAAAGGGGACCGGCCCCATGGTGTAGTGGTTGGTGCGTCTGGCTACAAGGCCCGCCGCACATTGGATGCAGGGCAGGTACAGGAAGAGGTTTCTGCAAGGCACCGCACATTGAACACAGTCCTGGCAGAGGGCAGGCATAGCAGAGGAATAGGTTTTTGCAAGTCACCGCAGATTTGAAGTGAGTTAGGGAGCTTTCACCCAGTGGTACAAGACGTGATATGGCGTGTGAATTAAAGGAACTTCTGATAGATTTGGATTCCGAGTCAGACTCTAAATTAAATAATTTAATTTTACTCTACTCGCTAGTAAAAAAAAGGAAAAAGACGAAAATTGTAATTTACTTTATGCGCAGTGTCTAGCTACATCTAATTCTTCTAATGGGTTTTACAAACTACTGTAGATTAATTTCACTAAGTACAAAAATCTAGAATATTACACTTACCGTTCGAGTAATTCAGTTCAATAGCAATCTTTTCCCATAGCTCATCTTTCAGCTCCGTCCTCATGTAGTCTGGATTGCTTGTTTCATATAATACTGGATGGTCTTGAACTAATTAAATCAGATGTTCCATCACAATACACAAAAACTACGTGACAGAGGCGCAGAGGACACAGGAAAACTGTGCGTCTACTACAACCAGAGAGAGGCGGGAAAGAGTTATCCCTACACTGCACCTGCACTCTGTCCAATGTGCAGTAACCCATAAGAACACGCGTATTACAGATTCTCCTCTTCCTCGCCTGCCCTGCGTCCAATGTGCGGTGGGCTTAAGGGTCCCCGGCTCGATTCCTGGAAATCACAATATTAAAGCAGTTAAATTTAAAAGTACAAGTATAGAGTGTTTGTTTGTTACAGGCGAGCAAACTCGAGCTTTTCTCAGCCCCTCGACTGTGGCTGCTACTGGAAGATATTAAATGTCCTGGGGGTTTCCGTGAAATAATCACAAGTCACGACAGATTATCAGTTGAAACCTCGGAGATGGAAAGTTATCTAGAACAGCCAGTTGATGGCAGCCTTGAGTCATTGACGAGTGGTAATAACTCAGAAAACATCCCAGAACCAAACACGTCGTCCCAGGACACACACGTTCCTGTTATTGGATGGTGTAAGTTTCAAAGAAACCCCAACTTCTTATTAAATATATGAAGAGTACAGTGAAAAGATCGGGAAAGTCAAATTTTACCACTAACTGGATTTAGTGCTGCCATCTGTTAGACAATCATGAGACCTTTCTGATAAACTTTTTATTATGATTAAAAGAGGTCTCCGTCATATTTAAATTAATTTAAAAAATTTTCCCAGGGTTCCTATGAAGTTTTAGATATAAAAGTAAGTCCTGGAAAGTGTGTGAAATGTGAATTTCCACCTTTTTCCCCTGTACTCCTCAAATATGACATTTTATACAATAAAAACAACGAATCAAACCGTATCCATTTTTAAACCTTTATTTTTATTTTATTTCTATCAAGGTACCTTTTTGATTCTCAAAATAATAACCTAATTTGTTAACTAGAGAAGTGTATACATCAATTTCCACGACTGATTATATCAGCACACGGGAATTTCTATGAGCGAGCGCGAAATGTCCTACAAATTTTACTGGGAAAGGTATTTTCACATACCTTCCAGGGTTCTTTTACATGTCCACAATCGACATGGTGGCTTTACTTACCCTCCGAAGGAAGTTGTGCTACGGATTATTATCGCTGATGAAAAATCTCCCGACCCTGGCTGGGTATGAACCCACGAACATCGGGTCCCGGGGCGAGCACTTTACCCCAAGGTCACCGAAGTTTACTATTCCTTGGTCAAATCATGTTATCTGCAATTATCACTTTCTATAGATATTATCAGTATCTATATAACACTAACAATGTGGTAAAATGTTATTAATATTATACATGTTTATATTAGATAAACTTTTCTTCCCGCCAAAATAATACTGTCCGTTTGGAATTTAAAAAAATAGATTCACCAAAATACGAACATTTGTTTTAACTATAAACTGTATGTATTTAAAACTTGATGATTACATTTTTTTAGGTGGAGAAAAGAGTTTGCAGACTATTTTATCAACCTTAGACATCTATGTGGATAGTCAAGTCATAATTGCGATTGAGACTCAAGCAAAGATGTTCACCCTTACCGAGGTCTTTAAACGTGGTCCAAAACAGCCCTTGGTCTTTAGTTTGTTCGGATCTTGGTCAAAATTGACAGGGTTACAACTGATGGTATCCCCTGTCTTGTCTATGAGACGGATTGACCTTCAGGGAGAACATATTAACAGCACAATGGTGGTGGGTACTCGAAACTTATTAGAAATGTTAACTTGCTAAGCTATCTCCACATTTAATTTATACTAGGTTTTATGATACAGCTAGAACCAGACGCCTTAAGAGCCCGTCTCACCCCACAGATAACACTTAACTTAGGTAGGTAATACAGCTTGAACCAGACGTCTTAAGAGCCCGTCTCACCCCACAGATAACACCTAACTTAGGTAGGTAATACAGCTTGAACCAGACGTCTTAAGAGCCCGTCTCACCCCACAGATAACACCTAACTTATGTAGGTAATACAGCTTGAACCAGACGTCTTAAGAGCCCGTCTCACCCCACAGATAACACCCATTTTAGATTCCTGGTATGAGTAAGGAGAAATAACCAATAATTCTAAATTTTTTACCCTTCCCTTTTTACAGATCACAAATAATGACACCTTCAACCACTTGTGGGACGGGTTGGACAAGCATATCGACCCCATCTCCAAGTTAAATTTGGTGCTTACCTCACACGTCTTCAACATGATGAACGCCAGGTGAATAAGTTTCCAAGTACACTACTTGTTCCCCTCCCCCCACTCTTGCAACGCGTCTTACCACCTGACCGGGAAATCCGAGTATCTATAGTCCGATTTTGGTGAGAAGACACGTTTAGAATAATAATATTTCTTAATCCGCATAGCTAACCAGGCTTTGATAAGATAATAATTCTAAAAAAAAAATTATTTCAAATTTACAACAACAACATCTCGTGATTGGCTTAAAACTCGTCAGGTGATTACCGGTACTTTTATGCTCTGCTCTAGTTTTGTCGGCAAGAGTGTGGATCCATAGTAAAGTCTCACGTTTGTTTCAGCTTGGGCTTAACAACTGAGGGATCGTGGGGCTACGCCACCAACGGCTCCTGGAACGGCATGGTGGGACATCTGCAGAGGAACGAGTCTGAGATTGGGGCGACTGCCCTGTTCTTCACGGCGGACCGTTTGGTGGTGCTGGAGTACATTGCCATGACGACTCCGACAAGGTTAGACAGATTCAGACAAAGGAAGGGCTGACTGCTCAGTGAGCTGTTTGTCAGCAAGGTGAACCACTTAGGAAATATATTAGGGTACCAGGAGTCAACAAGGAGGTATCGTGGAGCGACATTGTTCTCCTATCACTAGGAGCTGTTTGTCAGCAAGGTGAACACACACACTTAGGAAGTATATCAGGGTAGCAGGAGTTGACAAGGAGGTGTCGTGGAGCGACGTGATTCTACTCTCACTAGATATTTTAGTAACCTTGGGTAGAAGTGGCTTGTAAAATAGGTATTCAAAAATCAAAGTCTATATTTAGCGAAATGCAAACAGTTTGATTGTTAAAAGCTACCGGTATTCGTTACTTTAATTTTTATTTGCAAAGTTTGAGTTTGATAAATCTTCGTGTACATTGATTTCAAGTTTCCGTTCACATTTTTAAATGACTTTTAAAAAAATTGGAGTCATTTTATATAACATTTTGTGTTTTTATACTGTCCAATGTCTTAAATATCTTAGATTATCAAAATCCGAAACCTGGTAAAACATACATTCTTAGAATGCCATCAGGTACTAAATCTCCCCATACAAAAATAGCAAAAACGCTAATGATTTAAATCTGTCGGGTAATGCTGTGAACAATTGTTTTAGCCAAATTTCTTCAAGAAAATGAGCTCTCTTCTCCCCCTTTTTTGCTGACATGCAACTTATATTATTCCTCCTCCAGGTTCTATGACAGAGTCTCGTGGTACCCCCGGTCGCATCATCAGCATCCTGATGTTCATCGCCGTCATGTTCCTGTATACCTCCTACTCCGCCTACATCGTGGCCCTTCTCCAGTCCACCACAGACTCCATCAGTTCTCTGGAAGATCTCTTGATCAGCAGATTAGAATTAGGGGCCGATGATACCGTCTACAACCGCTATTACTTTTCGGTCAGTGAACTCAGACCTCACTTGTGTGAATCCTTGTAGATTGTTTCCGTATATTCCTTTTTTCGGAGAGAGTTTTCAGTCTTACCCTGACAGTATCCACTATGGCCCTATCATATAAGCTGCGCCATGATGGAAACAAGTGAGGTACTCTTACAGGGTGAAACGAAGAGTACATATTTTGATAGTTTCTATTGGGTTACAATCAGGAACGTAAAATTTTTTTAAAAACTTTGAAATTGGCAACCAAAATAAAAGCGAATTTTTTCAAATCAACCTGGCACACATATTTTGTTTCTGTAGAGTCCATATCTTGGCAGACATGTTTTGTCCTTATACAACCCTCCTGTAGAAACAAGATTAGGAAAGAAGTTATCCGGGAAAGAGTAGGGGTACAGGGAGTACATGAGGTAGTAGAGGAAGCAAGACTGAGATGGTATGGACATGTAATGAGGATGTTGGAGTACATGAGATAGTAGAGGAA